>PVKV010007475.1:0-95777 GCA_004027835.1 Alouatta palliata | reverse complement strand
GGTGTGCTGTATCCAGGAAACCCATCTCACATGCAAAGATACACAAAGGCTCAAAATAAAGGGATGGAGGAAGATTTACCAAGCAAATGGAGAGCAAAAAAAAAGCAGGAGTTGCAATTCTCATCTCTGATAAAATAGACTTTAAACCGACAAAGATCAAAAGAGACAAAGAAGGACATTACATAATGGTAAAAGGATCGATGCCATATTTCAAAAGGCAGATAGGATTGCATATTGTTTTATATATTAGAAAAATAGGAAAAGGATACTGTCTCCCTTGTTTAGCTCTATAATTGGGTTAAGTCTCATCAGTACTGGAAATAAAACAGCTCCAGAGGCTCAATGTGGCAAATGCAGCAAATCTAAGTCCCTTAACATTATGTAATGTTGATTGCATCCATTCTATAGAATTTTAATTTGATGTCACTCTCATGTTAATCTATTTATGCATTTTAGTGGGCAATAAAAGAAGTTATAGGCAATCACAGAAAATACATAGTAGAGCTATAAGTGACACTGATGCCAGAAATTTATATTTTTGTGGAAAAAGGGGGGATCCCATTGTGGTAGATATTAAAAATTCTAATAACAATTTTAAAAATTTCTAATAAATTAATTAGAAAAATAAATGCACCCAAGACTGGTGATTTTTAAAACATCACAAGTTAAGTAAACTGTTAAGTAAAGTGATTAAAACTGAAAGTAAGGGCATTTGAGACATGAAAAGTGCATCTCAAGAATTACAAACTGTGTGTAATGCATTTTACCAAATATAAAGCAACATGTTCTTTATCCTTGTGATTAATCATTACAGTAGTCCTTGGGTACACAAACTAAAGTGAGACATAAATCAAATTGACCTGATCAACACTCAGTAACTTTAATGTCATAAACAATCAGCCAGGCGTTATCAATATCTTACTACAGTTAACAGTCCTGTGTTACCACCTAATGTGTGACGACAGCAGAGTAGGCCACAAAGAGTACTGGCATATGGAATTTTGGTTTTAGAGCTGTCACTGGTTTTACGAAATTGGGTAAACAATAAATTTTGTGGTTCTGCAGTTTCCTCTAAATAACGAAAATAGGAGTATCCATTCTTTCTTAATATGCAGGTAGCTGCAATTGTCAAATTAAGTTAATTTCTGTAAGCCTATATTGAATATTATAGCACACAAGACAATTGTGAAATAGTAGATTCACTTACAAATTAATTTCTTTAGATGCATGGTGGTGGTTGTTTATCTGGACGAAAATTACTGAGCATCAGTGATAATCTCATATATAGAGACCTCAGATAAATATGGTCCAGATTTCAATCATTAGAAAAAGAGCTAAACTGAATCACTTAGGCTAAGCATAAAATGATAATTCAATTTAATTAATTATTAATATAGATGCATATCGGTAACACTCACTGGACATTAATTAGACTTTCATTTCGTACTGGTTTCTGTGTAGTATAGAAAAGTTATAGAAACTGACAGAAACTGAGCAGAGTTCATATCATGAAAAATGGGAGAAAATAAAATTATTTAAAGAAAATGAGTTAGAGAAATTGAGCAATATAGAAGGTCAAAAGTTTAACGTCAGTTTTCAAGCACTAGTTATTAAGAAGAGATTCCTTACTGTTCTTGTTAAACATTTTCATTTTAACCAACCATATATGGATGATGCAATTATCATCATAGCGCTGCATTGTGCCAGATAAAACAACAAAAACTCCAAATAAAATATTAAATATAGTCCTTGCCAGGGAAGCCATGTAGGATTTTGCGCTCAATTTGGGGGGAAATGGGCCAGCATGGATAAAGCATTTAAACATTCCTTTACATCTATCAGAAAGGTCCAGTATGACTTTATAAAAAAAAAAAGTCAAGGAAATTATTTGGAAAAGAAACTCCCAATAATGTTTTGGACTTTGAATCCTTTATTACCTTTAATACGGGATAGATGAGTACCTGCCTTAGTTAAGTCCCAGAATATGAGATTTATTCTCTCAGTTTAGAGATGCTATTATCTTTCTACTTTAATTTTTTTAAAACTTTTAAGAGAGAAATTAAATGTAAGTTTTCGAAAAGACAATTATTAATGTATTTGTATAAGGACAAAGCCATCTCTAGTGAGTGATTGCGATTAAAAGTTAAATACTAGCAGGTGTGTATTTTCCCTCTTACGCACATAAAAACCAAATCCATGCTGTTTCCTCTTCAATTGTTTCTCCATGTATTTTCTCTATTACTATTTATGGCAGGATTATTCTCCCAGATTTGCTCACTTTGAAACACACTCAACTTTTCCTGTCCATTTCCTTTACTCCTACATCCAAATGATTGGTTAAATGCCATTGACTCTACCACTGTACCATCTTTTCTTAATTCTAACAATTAATTTTTTTCTTAATTCCACCTCTCTTAATTTCACCAATTATATTTACATTTAAATTTAAATTTCATCTTGTATTAAACCCCAATATTTATATTGCACACTGTGGCTATACTTACCTCCCTAAAATTTTCTCTTACTGTCAAGGTGCTACTTTAAAATTTTCAGGGAATCAAGTTTTTCTAAAGCATGAGATCTCAAAATACCATCACAGAGTCAGCAATATTAAAATTACCTTGGAGCCTGTTAGAAATACAGCTTGTGAATTCTTATCGAGAAAAGCTGATTCAGAAATTCTGAGGATGAAGCCTAGTAATCTGTATTTGAACAAGCCCTCCAGTTTTACATTTTGTTGTGTTGAAACTTTATTTTTAGAGCAGTTTAGGTTTACAGAAAAAAAAATGAATAGAAAGTACAGATCGTTATTATATACTCCAACTCCTCCACACATACGTTCTTTCTATTTTTAGCATATGGCATTAGTGTGGTACGTTTGTTAGATTAGATGAATCAATTAGAACATATTGCATTTTTTCAAAATTTATTTTATCGTGGTGTGTGCACAACATGAGATCTATCCTGTGAATTTTTCAAGCACAAAATAGTTTTGTTAACTATAGGTACAATGTTGCTTAGCCGACTTTTAGAATTTATTCATTTTGCATGACTTTCTGCATGTTAACAACTCCCAACTCTCCTTTTCTCCTACTTCCAGCTCCTGTCAACCACTATTCATTCCACTCTGATTCTGAGTTTGACTACTTTAAATATCTCATATTCATATAAGTGAAATCATGCAAAATCTGTTTTCATATTCCTGGCTTATTTTCCTTAGCATAATGTTCACAGAATTTATACATGTTGTCACATATTACAAAATTTTCCAGTTTTGCAGGCTGAATATTATTTTTATTAATAATATAATAATATTATAAAATATTATACTATATACATATATATGTGTACACACACACACACACACACACATATATATATATCTCACATTTTCTCAACCACCCATGGACATTTAGGTTGTTACTACATCTGAACTATCATGATTACTGCTGAGTGAACATGGGAGTATTAATACCTCTTCAAAATTCTGATTTCAATCTTTTAGAGAAACAACTAAAAATTAGATTGCTAAATCATATCATACTTACATGTTCATTTTCTTTTCGAGGAATGACCATACTGTGTTCCATAGCAGCTGGACCATTTGGCATTCCTAGCAGTGGAGTGGAAGTGTGGCGACATCCTCACATCTTCACCAGTACTTTTTGTCTTTTGTCTTTTTTTATTTTTTAAATATACATTTTATTGTGTTTTAGGTTTTGGGGTACATGTGAAGAACATGCAAGATTGTTGCATAGGTACATACATGGCAATGTGGTTTGCTGCCTTCCTCCCCATCACCAATATCTGGCATTTCTCCCCATGTTATCCCTCCCCAACTCCCCACTCCCTGCTGTCCCTCTCCTAGTTCTCCCCAACAGACCCCAGAGTGTGATGTTCCCCTCCCTGTGTCCATGTGTTCTCATTGTTCAACACCCGCCTATGAGTGAGAACATGCAGTGTTTGGTTTTCTGTTCTTGTGTCAGTTTCCTGTGAATGATGGTTTCCAGGTTCATCCATGTCCCTACAAAGGACATAAACTCATCATTTTTTATGGCTGCATAATATTCCATGGTGTATATGTGCCACATTTTCCCTGTCCAATCTATTATTGATGGGCATTTGGGTTGGTTCCAAGTCTTTGCTATTGTACACAGTGCTGCAATGAACATTTGTGTGCATGTGTCCTTATAATGGAACGATTTATAATCCTTTGGATATATACCCAGTAATGGGATTGCTGGGTCAAATGAAGAATATGAACAGACACTTTTCAAAGGAAGACATAAATGAGGCCAACATACATATGAAAAAATGCTCATCATCACTGATCATTAGAGAAATGCAAATCAAAACTACATTGAAATATCATCTCAAGCCAGTAGAATGGCGATCATTAAAAAAATCTGGAGACAACAAATGCTGGAGAGGATGTAGAGAAATAGGAACACTTTTACACTGTTGGTGGGAGTCTTTTATCTTTTTGATGATAGCTATCATGACAGATTGAAGTTTTTATTTGCGTTTCCCTTATGATTAGTGACTTTGAGCATCTTTTCATAAACCTGTTGGTCACTTGTATGTCTTATTTGGAGAAACGTCTGTTAAAGTCTTTAACCCATTTTTAAAATTGGGTGATTAGCCTTTTTTTTTTTTTTTTTAACTATTGAGTTATAGGAGTTCCTTATATGTTTTGGAAATTAAACCCCCATCAGATATATTTTTTGCAAATTTTTTTTCCTATTCTTTAGGTTGCCTTTTCACTCTGTTTATAATTTCCTTTTCAGTGCAGAAACTTTTAGTTCGATCATGTCCCAGTTGTTTATTTTGCTTTTGTTGCCTGTACTTTTGGTTTCATGTGCATAAAATCGTTGCTAAGATTAATGTCATAATGCTTTTTTGCTATGTTTCCTTATTGTGGATTTATAATTTGAGGTTTTACACTTAAGTCTTTAATTCATTTTTACTTGTTTTTTTTTTTTGTTGTTGTTGTTTATGATATAAGATAATGTTCTAATTTCATTCTTTTGCATGTGGATATCCAGTTTTCCCAACATTGCTTGTTGAAGAGACTGTTCTTCCCAATTTTGTATTATATACTGTTTTAATTAACATAGGCCTGTAATATATATCGAAATCAGGAAGTGTGATGTCTCCAGTTTCACTCTTTTTTTTTTTCTAGAATGATTTGGCTTTCTGGTGTTTTATTGTGGCTCCGTATAAACTCGGTTTTGTTTTGTTTTTTTCTATCTCTGTGAAAAATGTCATTAAGATTTTAGTAGCGATTGAATAGAATCTGTAGATAGCTTTGGGTCATATGGCCATGTTAACAACATTAAATCTGTCAATCCATGAATGTGGAATATCTCTTTACTTGTTTCTGTCTCTTTCAATTTCTTTCCTCAGTGTTTAATAGATTTCAACGTACAAGTCTTCCACCTACTTACTTTATTTTTAAGTATTTTGCTCTTTTTGATGCTATTGTAAGTGTGGTTCTTTTCCTAATTTCCATTGCAGATAATTCATTGTTAGTGTATAGAAATGCAACTAATTTTTACTTATTGATTTTGTATCCTGCAACTTTACTGAATTTGTTTATTAGTTTTTACCAGGTTTTTTACGGAGTTTTTGGAGTTTTTTGTATAGTAGGTAGAAGATTATACCATTTGTAAACAGGGAGATTTTACTTCTTCTTTTCTCTTCTGAAAGATTTTTGCTTCTTGATCTTGCCTAATTTCTCTGGTTAGAACTTCCAGTACTATGTTGACAAATGGTGAGAGTGGGCATCCTGCTTGTTTCCTGTTCTTAGAGGAAAAGCTTTAAATTTTTCCTATTGAGTATAATGTTAGCTGCGGGCTTGTATATGAAATTTTCTTTTTTTAATTATATATATATATTTTTAATTGCATTTTAGGTTTTGGAAATTTTCTTTTTTAAAATTTTGAGTGCAGCAGGATTAGCAATCAGAAAAAAAGTTTGATTTCTCTTCAAGTATCTTGATTGAAAAATGAAATTCCTAATGGTAAAAATTTTGATGACCTTTTTGACTTTTGCAGAAAATGAGCTGTGAAAGTAATTTTGCAGAAAAATGAGCCAGGAAATCTTATGATCAATCAAGGTGTCATATTAAAGAGTATTCTTATTTGCGGCATTATATAAAATTATGACACCAAAATATTACATCTTTGCCATTTGTATGTTTATGCTTTTACTCGTGTTACCCCTTTTATGTTACAAAATTTAAAAAATATTTTAATAAAATGTAAAAAAATTACTTTAAAAAAAGTCATTTATTTCTATTCTTAGTTCATTGAGAGGTTTTTTGAGGGGGAAGTGTAAAAAGATGTTCGATTTTGTTAAAAGATTTTTATGTATCTAATGAAATGATCTTGTGACTTCTATGATTTTTTCTGTTAATGTGGTATATCCCATTATTATTTTTTATGTAGTGACTCATCCTTGCATTGCAAAGTTAAATCTCATGGCATATGGCATATGATTCTTTTAATGTGCTGTTGGGTTTAGTTTGCTAGTATAATATTGCAAGATTTTGGAATCCATATTTATCACGAATTTTGAACTGTAATTTTCTTTTCTTCTGGTGCCTTTTACTAGCTTTGGTATCAAGATAATACTCACCTCAAAAAATGAATTTGGAAGTGATCAATCCACTTCATGTTTTTGGAAGATTTTGATAATATTTGATGTTATTTCTCGTCTATGCGTATGTTAGAATTCACCAGTAGAGTCATCAGGTTCTGGAATTTTCTTTGTTGGGAGGTTGTACAATACTAATTCAATCTCCTTGCTGATTATAGGTCTGTTGAAAATTTATATTTTTTTCATGGTTCAATCTTAGTAGGTTGGGTGTTTCTGGGAATGTATCCATTGATTTTTTTTCCTAGACTTTTCAATTAGCTGGTATATAATCATTTATACTAGTCTCTTATTGCCATTTTGATGTCTATGTGTTCAGTTTTATTGTCTCTTTTTCATTTCTGAATTTATTTATTTGAATGTTCTCTCATTTTTTTAGTTTAGCAAAAATATTGTCAAATTTATTTCTTTTCAGAAAGAAAAGAAATAAATTTAATTTTGTTGATTTATTTCAATTGTTTTTCTATGCTCTATTTCATTTATTCTCTAATACTGATTTTTTCCTTCTTTCTGCTAATTTTGGGTTTAATTTGTTCTTTTACTAGTTTCATGAGGTGTAAAGTTTGGTTCTTTATTTGAGATTCGTTTTCTTTTAAACGTAGGCATTTACTGCTATAGTATTCCCTCGTACTACTGCTTTTGATGAATTGCATGAGTTAGGGTATGTGGTATTTTTGTTTTCATTTGTCTCAAGATTTAAAAAAACTTTTTCCTTTGATTTCTTCTTTGACCCGTAGTTGATCAAATGAGTTGTTTAATTTCCACATACTTGTGAATTTTCCAGTTGTCCTTCTGCTATTGATTTTATTTTTTATTGTGCTTTAGGTTCTGGGGTACATGTGCAGATCATGCAGGATTGTTGCATAGGTACAAACATGGCAATGTGGTTTGCTGCCTCCATCCCCGGTCACCTACATCTGGCATTTCTCCCTATGTTACCCCTCCCCGACCTCCCCACCACCCTAATATCCCTCCCTTGACCCCCACCAACAGACCCCAGTGTGTGATAGTCCCTTCCCTGTGTCCATGTGTTCTCATTGTTCAACACTTGCCTATGAGTGAAAACATGCAGTGTTTGATTTTCTGTTCTTATGTCAGCTTGCTGAGAATTTTGGTTTCCAGATTCATCCAGGTCCCTACAAAGGACACAAACTCATCATTTTTTATGGCTGCATAGTATTCCATGGTGTATATGTGCCACATTTTCCTTGTCCAGCCTATCATCGATGGGCATTTGGGTTAGTTCCAGGTCTTTGCTATTGTAAACAGTGCTGCTGTGAACATATGTGTGCATGTGTCTTTATAATAGAACGATTTATAATCCTTTGGATACATATTCAGTAATGGGATTGCTGGGTCAAATGGAATTTCTATTTCTAGATCCTTGAGGAAGCGCCACACTGTCTTCCACAATGGTTAAACTAGTTTATACTCCCACCAACAGTGTAAAAGTGTTCCTATTTCTCCACATCCTCTCCAGCATCTGTTGTCTTCAGATTTTTTAATGATCACCATTCTAACTGACATAAGGTGGTATCTCAATGTGGTTTTGATTCGCTTTTCTCTAATAATCAGTGATGATGAGCGTTTTTTCATGTTTGTTGGTCTCATATATGTCTTCTTTTGAAAAGTGTCTGTTCATATCCGTCACCCACTTTTGGATGGGTTTGTTTGTTTTTCCTGTAAATCTGTTTTAGATCTTTGTAAATTCCGGATATTAGCCCTTTGTCAGATGGGTAGATTACAAAAATTTTTTGCCCATTCTGTTGGTTGCCGGCTCACTCTCATGATGGTTTCTTTTGCTATACAGAAGCTCTGGAATTTGATTAGGTCCCATTTGTCTATTTTGGCTTTTGTTGCCAAAGCTTTGGGTGTTTTGAAGTCCTTGCCTATGCCTATGTCCTGAATGGTTTTGCCTAGGTTATCTTCTAGGATTTTTATGGTGGTAGGTCTTATGTTTAAGTCTTTAATCCATTTGGAGTTAATTTTAGTGTAAGGTGTCAGGAAGGGGTCCAGCTTCTGCTTTCTGCACACTGCTAGCCAATTTTCCAAAAACCATTTATTAAACAGGCAATCCTTTCCCCATTGCTTGTTTTTGTCAGATTTGTCAAAGATTAGATGTTTGTAGATGTGTGGTGTTTCCTCCAGGGCCTCTGTTCTGTTCCATTGGTCTATATCTCTGTTTTGGTACCAGTATCACACTGTTTTGATTATTGTAGCCTTATAGTATAGTTTGAAATCAGGTAGCGTGATGCCTCTGGCTTTGTTCTTTTTGCTTAGTATTGTCTTGGCTATATGGGCTCTCTTTTGGTTCCATAAGAAGTTTAAGGTGGATTTTTCCAGTTCTGTGAAGAAGGTCATTGGTAGCTTGATGGGGATAGTGTTGAATCTAGAAATTTCTTTGGCAGTATGGCCATTTTCACGATATTGATTCTTCCTAACCATGAGCATGGAATGTTTCTCCATCTGGTTGTGTCCTCTCTTATTTCGTTGAGCAGTGGTTTGTAGTTCTCCTTGAAGAGGTCCTTTACATCCTTTGTTAGTTGTATTCCTAGATATTTTACTCTCTTTGTAGCAATTGTGAATGGGAGTTCACTCATGATTTGGCTCTCTGTTAGTCTGTTATTGGTGTATAGAAATGCTTGTGATTTCTGCACATTGATTTTTTATCCTGAGACTTTGCTGAAGTTGCTTGTCAGTTTATGGAGATTTTGGGCTGAGACGATAGGGTCTTCTAAATATACAATCATGTCATCTGCAAACAGAGACAATTTGACTTCCTCTTTTCCTAATTGAATACCCTTTTTATTTTTTTCTTGCCTTATTGCTCTGGCTAGAACTTCCAATATCATATTGAATAGGAGTGGTGAGAGAGGCCATCCTTGTCTAGTGTCGGATTTCAAAGAGAATGCTTCCAGTTTGTGCCCATTCAGTATGATATTGGCTGTAGGTTTGTTGTAAATAGCTTTTATTGTTTTGAGATATGTTCCTTCGATACCTAGTTTGTCAAGAGTTTTTAGCATAAAGGGCTGTTGAATTTTGTCATAGGCCTTCTCTGCATCTATTGAGATAATCATGTGATTTGATCTTTGGTTCTGTTTATGTGGTGGCTTACGTTTATAGACTTGCATATGTTGAACCAGCCTTGTATCCCTGGAATGAAGCCTATGTGATCATGATGGATAAGCTTTTTTGATGTGCTGTTGCAATTGGTTTGCCAGTATTTTATTGAAGATTTTTGCATCTATGTTCATCATGGATATTGGCCTGAAGTTTTCTTTTTTTGTTGAGTCTATGCCAGGTTTTGATATCAGGATGATGTTGGTCTCATAAAATGATCTGGGAAGGATTCCTTCTTTTTGAATTGTTTAGAATAGTTTCAGAAGGAGTGGTACCAACTCCTCTTTGTACATCTGACAGAATTCAGCTGTGAAGCCATCTGTACCTGGACTTGTTTTTGGTTGGTAGGCTATTAATCACTGCCTCAAATTCAACCCTTTTTTGAGGGGGATCTATTCAATGTTTCAACTTCTTCCTGGTTTAGGCTTGGGTAGGTGCAAGTGTCCAGGAATTTTTCCATTTCTTCCAGGTTTACTGGTTTATGTGCATAGAGTTTCTGTAGTAATCTCTGATTGTAGTTTGTATTTCTGTGGAATCAGTGGTGATATCCCCTTTATCATTTTTTATTGCATCTATTTGACTCTTCTCCATTTTCTTTTTTATTAATCTGGCTAGCGGTCTGTCTATTTTGTTGATCTTTTCAAAAAAAACCAGCTTCTGGATTTATTGATTATTTTTAAGGGTTTTTTATGTCTCTATCTCCTTCACTTCTGCTCTGATCTTAGTTATTTCTTGTCTTCTATTAGCTTTTGAGGTTTTTTGATCTTGCTCCTCTAGCTCTTTTAATTTTGACTATAGAGTGTCTATTTTAGATCTTTCCTCACTTCTCATGTGGGCATTTATTGCTATAAATTTCCCTCTAGACACTGCTTTGAATGTGTCCCAGAGATTCTGGTACATTGTGTCTTCATTCTCCTTGGTTTCAAAGAACATCTTTTATTTCTGCCTTCATTTCATTGTTTATCCAGTGGACATTCAGGAGCAGTTGTTCAGTTTCCATGAAGCTGTGCCGTTCTGAATTAGTTTCTTAATTCTGAGTTCTAATTTGATGGCCCTGTGGTCTGAGAGATTGTTTGTTATGATTTTCGTTCTTTTGCATTTGCTGAGGAGTGATTTACTTCCAATTATGTGATCAATTTTAGAGTAGGTGCCATGCAGTGCTGAGAAGAATATATATTCTGTAGATTTGGGGTGGAGATTTCTGTAGATTTCTATTAGGTCCGCTTTGTCCAGATCTGAGTTCAAATCCTGGTTATCCTTAATTTTCTGTCTCATTGATCTGTCTAATATTGGCAGTGGAGTGTTAAAGTCTCTCACTATTATTGTGTGGGAGTCTAAGTCTCTTTGTAGTTCATTAAGAACTTGCTTTATGTACCTGGGTGCTCCTGTATTGGGTGCATATATATTTAGGATCGTTAGCTCTTCTTGATGTATTGATCCTTTTACCATTATGTAATGCCCTTCTTTGTCTCTTTTAATGTTTGTTGGTTTAAAGTCCATTGTATCAGAGACTAGGATTGCAACTCCTGCCTTTTTTTGCTCTCCATTTGCTTGATATATCTTCCTCCATCCCTTTATTTTGAGCCTACATGTGTCCTTGCATGTGAAATGGGTTTCCTGAATACAGCACACCAATAGGTCTTGACATTTTATCCAATTTGCCAGTCTATGTGTTTTGATTATGGCATCTAGCCCATTTACATTTAAGGTTAATATTGCTATGTGTGAATTTGATCCTGCTATTTTGATGCTAGCTGGTTGTTTTGCCAATTTGTTGATGCATTTTTTTCATTGTGTTGATGGTCTTTACCATTTAGTACATTTTTGGAGTGGCTGGTACTGGTTGTTCCTTTCCTTGTTTAGTGCCTCTTTCAGGAGCTCTTGTATGGCAGGCCTGGTGGTGACAAAATCTCTCAGCAATTGCTTGTCCATAAAGGATTTTCTTTCTCCTTTGCTTATGAAGCTTAGTCTGGCGGGATATGAAATTCTAGGTTGAAAGTTCTTTTCTTTAAGGATGTTGAATACTAGCTCCCACTCTCTTCTGGTTTGTAGGGTTTCTGCCAAGAGATCCACTGTGAGTCTGATGGGCTTCCCTTTTGGGTAACCTGACCTGTCTCTCTGGCTGTGCTTAACATTTTTTCCTTCATTTCAACCCTGGTGAATCTGACAATTATGTGCCTTGGGGTTGCTTTTCTTGAGGAATATCTTTGTGGTGTTCTCTGTATTTCCTGGACTTGAATGGTGGCCTGCCTTGATAGGTTGAGGAAGTTCTGAATAATATCATGAAGAGTGTTTTCTGGCTTGGATTCATTCTCTCTGTCACACTCAGGTACACCTATCAAACGTAGATTAGTTCTTTTCACATAATCCCATATTTCTTGGAGGCTTTGTTCATTTCTTTTCACTCTTTTCCCTCTATTCTTCCCTTCTCATTTTATTTCATTGAGTTGGTATTCAATCTCTGGTATCCTTTCTTCTGCTTGGTTGATTTGGCTATTGAAACTTGTTTATGCTTTGCAAATTTCTCGTGCAGTGTTTTTCAGCTCCATCAAGTCATTTATATTCTTCTCTAAGCTGTTTATTCTCGTTAGCATCTCATCTAACTTTTTTCTAGGTTCTTAGTTTCTTTGCATTGGGTTAGCACATGTTCTTTTAGCTCAGAGAAGTTTGTTATTATCCACCTTCTGAAGCCTGTTTCTGTCAATTCATCAGATTCATTCTCTATCCCTCTTTGATCCCTAGCTGGTGAAGAGTTGTGATCCCTTGGAGGAAGAGAGGCATTCTGGTTTTTGGTATTTTCATCCTTTTTGTGCTGTTTTTTTCCCATCTTAGTGGCTTTATCTACCTGTGGCCTTTGCAGTTGGTGACTTTCAGATGGGGTCTCTGAGTGGACATCCTTTATGTTGATGATGAAGTTATTTCTTTCTTTTTTTAGTTTTCCTTCTAACAGTCATGACCCTCTTCTGCAGGACTGCTGTAGATCCCCTCCAGACCCTGTTTGCCTGGGTATCACCCATGGGGTCTGCAGAACAGTAACTGTTGCTTCCAATTTCTTCTTCTGTTATCTTTGTCCCAGAAGGGTACCCATCAGATGTCAGCCTGAGCTCTCCTTTATGAGGTGTCTCTTTGGGTATACAGGGGTCAGGGAGCTGCTTGAGGAGACAGTCTGTCCCTTATAGGAGCTCAAGTGCTGTACTGGGACTTCTGTTGTTCTGTCCAGAGCTGCTGGGCAGGTACGTTTAAGTCTGCTGCAGTGGAACTCATAACTGCCTCTTTTCCCAGGTGCTTTGTCCTAGGAAGGTCAGCTTTATTTATAAGTTCCTGTCATGCTGTTGCCTTTTTTCATTGATGCCCTGTCCCACATGTAGTAGTTTAATCACAGTCTGCCTGCACAGGTGTTGTTGAACTGCAGCAGGCTCTGCCCAGCTGCTGTGTGAACTGCCTCTGTAGTGGAGGACCGCCTCAGTAGTGGTGATTGCCCTTTCCCCCACTGAGCTGGACCCTGCTGGGTCCAGCTGTGCTTGCTGTGAACCTCTCAATCCAGAGCATTTCAGATTGCCTGTTTTGTGGGGCTGGTACTCGCAGACCAGATCACCTGGCTCCCTGTCTCAGCCCCCTCCCTTTCAGTTGAAAGGGCAGCCCTGTCTCCCAGGCGTTTCAGGCACCAGTTGAAATGGCCACCCAGATTTGTGTGAGTTTCTGTGCACCAACCCGGCACTGGCTGAAACCGCCATGCTGAAAACTCGTGGCACTTTTTGGCCTGGGCATCTCCTGGTCTGTGGGCTGTGAAAATTTTTTTGGAAAGGTAGTGGGCACTCACCCTCTGCATTGTTCTTGCTGGGAACTACACTCCTGAGCTGCTCCTATTCGGCCGCCTTGGATCTTCCCCTCTTCTGCTATTGATTTCTAGTTCTGTTTCTTGTGGTCACAAAAGATATTTGGTATGGTTTCAATCTTATTTTTTATATCTTGTTTTGTGACCTAGCATGTTATTTATCTTCCAGAGAGTACCATGTTTTCTTGAGAATAATGTATATTCTGTTATTTTTTGTGGAATGATCTGTATAAGTGTGTCACATCCATTTGATCTATAGTGTTATTGATATCCACTATTCCTTTGTTGATTTTCTGTCTGGTTGTTCTCTTCATTATTTGAAAGCTTTTGTTAATACTATTATTGTATTACTGGCTACTTATCTATTCGATGTTGCAAATGTTTGCTTTATATATTTAAATGCTTTAACATTAAGTGCACATGTATTTATAATCATTATATGTTCCTTGTGTATTTACATTTTTGTCATTATATAATGTCCTTCTTTTTCTCTTGTGATAACCTTTTTACATAAAATCTATTTTTCCTGATGTAAGTATTACCTTCTTTGGTAATCCTTCCACTTTCAGCCTATATGTATCATTATATATAAAGTGAGTTTCTTATACACAGAATATAGCTGTATCTTGTTTCTTTGTTGTTGTTGTTTCATTCAGCCACTCTATGTATGCTGCAACATCCACTGTTGGTTTTATGGGGATTTCCTTGTACATTTTACTATCATTGTATTTTAAGTGTATGTTGTATATTCTAGATATAAGTACTTTGTCAGATATGTAGCGCATAAACATTTTAGCCTGGTCTATGATTGTCTTTTCATGCTCTTAACAGTCTCTTTCACAAAGTAATTTTTTTTGAGTTTTAATGAAATCCAACTTATCAATTATATCAACATATCTAAAAACTTATCACCAAACCCCAAGTTCACCTAGATTTTCTTATATTTACCTTTGAAGAGATTAAAGTTTTGTGCTTTATATTTAACTCTATGATCCATTTTGAGTCAATTCCTTAAAAATGTGTAAGGCCTGTGTTACATTCAGTATTTTGTATGTGGATATGCACTTGTTTCAGGATCATATGCTGAAAAATCTTTCCTCAGTTTAAGGATAGTTGTCCGTTTAGAATTGCATTTGCTCCTTTGTTAAGGATAAATTTACTATATTTGGGTCTATTTTTGTACTCTAGTCTGTTTTGTTGATTTATTTGTCCACTGCTTACTAATACCATACTCTCTTGGTTATCATGCTCTTATAGTAATTATTGAAGCTGGGTGGTATTAGCCCTTCAACTTAGTTCCTCATCTTTAATATCGTTTTAGCTATTCTGGTCTTTATTTTATTTTATTATTATTATTTTTTAATATATATAGTTTTTATTGCATTTTAGGTTTGGGGGTACATGTGAAGAACATGCAAGATTGTTACATAGGTACACACATGGCAGTGTGATTTGCTGCCTTCCTCCCCATCACCTCTATCTGGTATTTCTCCCCATGCTATCCCTCCCCAACTCCCGACCCCCCACTGTCCCTCCCCTTTTTCCCCCCGACAGACCCCAGTGTGAGATGCTTCCCTCCCTGTGTCCATGTGTTCTCATTGTTCAACACCTGCCTATGAGTGAGAATATGCAGTGTTTGATTTTCTGTTCTTGTGTCAGTTTGCTGAGAATGATATTCTGGTCTTTAAATAATTTTTTTTTATTTTTTTGCTTTACAATATAAATTTCAGGATCACCTTATCAATTGATATATCAATTGGATACAAAGTAACTTATTGAGATCTTATTTAGATTGCACTGAATCTATGGATTAGTTTGGAAAGAACTGACAACTTAACAATATTTTGTCATCCTATCTGTAACATGAGATAGCTGTCCAATTATTTAGAACTTTGATTGCTTCATCAGAGTTATGTGGTTTTACTTATATAGATCTTGCCCATTTTTATATACATATATAATGAAATATATACGTGTACATGCACACACACACACACACACACACACACAAAATCTTGCACTATCACTCTGGGTTGGAAAGGAGTGGCATGATCATGACTCACTGCAGCCTCAGTCTCCTGGGCTCACGCGATCTCCTTGCCTTAGCCTCCTGAGTGTGACTACAGGTAAGCCCTATTAGGTATGACTATTTTGTTTTTTAAATTTTTGTAGAGATGAGGTCTCACTATGTTGCCTAGATTTGTCTTGAACTCCTGGGCTCAAGTGAATCTTCTGCCTCAACTTCCCAAAGTGCTGAGAATACAGGCATGAACCACCACATTCGATGGGGGCATCTTTTGTTACTTTATACTTAGACATTTCATTTCATTCTGCTCATGTAAATAGTGTGAAGTGTTATGTTCAAATTGCAGTTGTTCATTACTAATCTATAAGAAAGCAATAGACCTTTGTATATTATCCTTTTATTCTGCAATCTTGTCATGATGGTTTATTAGTTCTAAGAGGTGTTTTGTGTGTTGGTTTGCTTTGCTTTGCTTTGCTTTGCTTTGGAGTGTTTTTTTTATGATTGCTTAAGATTTTTCATGTAGGAAGTTATGCAATCTGTTAACAAAGAGCTTAATTTACTTTCTGTATATTAAGTAAATTTCAAGTCTGTGTATCTTTTATTTACATGTCTTGTTTTCTGTATATTTCAAGTCTGTATATCTTTTATTTACATTTCTTGTTTTCTGTTTCATCAGCTAGGACTTCTAGTATGATATTGAATAGGAGTGGTGATAGTGAACATCCTTGTCTTGCTTATGATCATAAGGAAAAATAATCTAATCACCATTAACTGTGATGTTAGCTGTAAGTTTCTTGTAGATATTCTTCATCAAATGAAAGTTCTCTTTTTAGTTTGTGAAAGATTTTTATCATGAATAAGTGTTGGATCTTTCTCAAATACTTTGTCTGCATCTGTTGATGTGATCATATAGTTTTTCTTCTTTAGCTTCTTGATGAAATTGATTATGTTAATTTATTTCTGAATGGTGAACCAGTCTTGGATACCTGAGATAACTGCCAATTGGTAATAGTGTATACTTCTTTATTTACAGTGATATATTTAATTCTGTAATATTTTTGAGGACTTTTACATTCATGTTCATGAGAGATATTGGTCTGTATTCTTTTTCTTGCCATATATTTGTTTGGGGGAGAGTAATGTTTGCCTCATAGAAAGAGTTCTGTTTACTACTTCTGTCTTCTGGAAGTAGTTCAAGATAATTGGTCTGATTTTTTCCTCAAAAGTCTGGTAGAATTTATCAGTGAAACCATCTGGTCTTGTTGCTTTTTGTTTTATAAAGTTACCAATTATTGATTTAATTTCTTTAGTATATGTGGATTCATTAAATTATTTATTTCTCCTTGTATGAATTTTAACAGATTGTGTCTTTCAAGGAATTGATCTATTTCATCTAAATTATAAAATTTGTGAATATAGAGTTGTTCATAGTATCATTTTATTATTCTTTTAATATTTGTAGGATTGGTAGTGACAGTTCTTCTTTCATTTGTAATATTAGTAATTTGTGTCTTCACTCTTATTATTATTATTTTGGTGAGCCTGACTAGAGGTTAATCAATTTTCAAAGAATCAATTTTCAGTGAGATGTGTCTTTGAGCTGTGTCTTTCACAGGTGCTTCTCAGCTTTCCTCTCACTTGCATTCCTTAGGTAATACAGGAAGGTTATAGAGAGCTAGAGTTGGTATTTACCTTCTACCAGATGGGTTAGCCTGTAGTCAAAACCTAGTTCAGGTTATGCTCTGGTAAAATACTTTTCCTTGAGGGCGGGCCTTTGTTGAGAAGAACGAAAAACTCTGGACTAACTTCAAGTACTTACCTTTTCCCTCCCATTGCTGAAAGCTTGAGGCAATTTTTCTCTGAAATGTCAAACTCTTCAGATTTTCGACTAGAAATTAGAAAACCTCCAGGAGTTTTTGATACATACTTGGTTTTGAGAACTGCTGGCCTATAGGATACATTGTAAACTCTTTACCATGAATTCTAGGTTTGAATTAATCTGTCTCCACCAGGTTTTGAATGTTGTTTTCTATATTCTGCTCTCCCTATTTTATATTATTTAAAAAATATTTTTATATTCATTTCTGTATGTTATCATTTCCACTTTTTGCTTCTGTCCCTTTGCCATTTGACTATAATGCTGTTTTCTTTCTCTCTCTTCCTCTTTCTCTACCTCTCCTATCTCCTTTTTTCTCTCCATCTCTCTATGTGTATGTGTGTGTGCATATGTGTGTATATATATATACACACATATATGCACATATATGTATATATAAAATCTCTAATGTGTATATATGTGTGTGTATAATCTCTAGTCTATGAAGATATCAAGAATTCTGTTTCCTCAACACACATTTTAAGTATATTAAGTAGCAGTATAGGCTAGAAGGAAAAAGAAAATATTTTTGCCGCTTTCCAAAATTTATTAACGAGCACGAGAATTAAAATCATCTATACAATTACATGCCTTACATTTCACAGAAGTCAAAGTTTAGACACCAGTATAATGTATTGTTTTATACATAAGTGTAGAGAAAAAAACAAATGCCTAAATCGTTTTCTAAGATGTATTTTGTTATTCTTCAATTGCAACCCAACCAATGTCATTGAAAACCATAAGTTGCATAAACATCATATTTTATATTTTACATACAAACTATCTAATTTCCAGAAAATAACTGCCCCTAGTGAAACTACTCAACTCTTTTCATTTAACCTTCTCATTCATTATTTTAAAATACCTTTCAAAATTATATTTTGGAATGTGTCCATTTGTAAGCCTATGCATTTTAGGAAAGCAGTGTTTATCAGAAAACAGAAGTAGCTAAATAAAGTTGCAGGTGATAGCTTCTCTGGTAATGATCAAGCAGAGAGTTAATTTACCACAGCATTCTGCTAAATTACCTCTCAGGAAAAAAGGCACGTGTAAATATTTTCACAAAGCATCCAGTTGCCTCAAGTTTGTGGCTTAGCTCATTATGTGGTATCCCTCTGAAATGCGGCATCAGTTGTTTTGAATTCCAGATGATTGCAGTTTTAACTCTACTTGTAGTCGGGGACACAGAAACCATAGACAGGTCAGAAAACCCTCTTTAGATCTATCACCTTGCATAATGATGGTGTACTTGTAATTTACACATTCATTCAAAAATATTGCAGTGATGATGTGATGGTTAATACTGAGTGTCTACGTGATTGGATTGAGGGAGGCAAAGTATTAATCCTGGGTATGTCTGTGTGGGTTTGCCATATGAGATTAACATTTGAGTCAGGTGGCTGGGGAAGGCAGCGCCACCTTAATCAGGTGGGCACAAGCTAATCAGCTTCCAGCGAATATAAAGCAGGCAGAAAAACGTAAAATGGAGAGACAGACATAGCCTCCCAGGCTACATCTTTCTTCCGTGCTGGATGCTTCCTGCCCTTGAACGTCGGACTCCGAGTTCTTCAGTTTTGGGATTCGGACTGACTCTCCTTGCTCCTCAGCTTGCAGACAGTCTATTGTGGGACCTTGTGATGGTGTAAGTTAATACATAATAAACTTCCCTTCATATACAGGTATATAAAGGGGAGGTTCTGTCCCTCTAAGAGAACCGTGATTAATACAAATTTCTAGACAAATAGTTCTTGTTGTCTTGCGGAAAGCAAAGAAATACCTTGAATAGGAAGTAGAAAACTTCCAGTAGAGCTTTTGGTGTTAATTGCACCTGAAGCATCCACTAATGTAGTACTTCCCGTACTTTATTGTATGTAAGTATAACTTGAGACCTTGTTAAAAATGCCTATTATGATTCACTGTGTCTGGGCATGGCCCAAGAGTCCTTATTTCTATAAGGTTCCTGGTTAATGTTGCTGCTTAATTAACTGTGACTAGCAACACTCTAGTATATGATAAGCTTCCTAAAAGAAGAGGCTCTGTCTTCCTTGTGTTTGCTCTTAAGCCTAGAGATATTTTGCATACTTCTGTTTATCACATGTCTCTCTACCTTTCTAAACGTTATTCAACGCTATTCATTGATAAATACTAGATATTTTTAAATAAGTTAAATTAAGAGAAACACGGAAATCAGGGAAAAAGACAAAACTAAGATGAAGGAATTTGTTAAATTTAGATGTGAGCCTAAATTGTGGCTCTGAACATCTATGCCCGTATGTTCTGGTTACAGTCCTGGTTTATGCCTGTTGTGTCAATGTAATTACTGATAACAACATTTACTAGTCTAGATTAAATGACAAAAGTGGATTCCCTACTGTTAGCCCTTGTAAACAGCTTTTAACCTGGAAAAACAATGCCTTACATTGATTACTGAGCAACTTAATGTATGGATGAAAAGTCTTTAAGCAAATGCCCAGATATTGGAAAGAAAAGGTAAGAATTCCATAATATTCTTAAAACAGTTATTTTACCACTGTGAATACTGATTGCATATTAGACATTAAAACTATAATTATTTTACATATATGATGTCAATAAAAGTTTTTAAAATATTATATATCAATAAAATATCTTTATTTTTAAAACCATAAATTATTTTATGATATATATTATTTTATGATATATGTAAGTGCTTATCTTTAGGATTCTTGAGAATTAATATTTTAGAAAGAAAATATCTAAATGCAAATCTAGATATATAGGATGACTATTAATCTTACATTCCCTAAAGGGGCCCACAAAAATAATGAGGGGCTTTCTCTTAGATGGATGACTTTTCACTTTGCAATTAAAAAGGGTGAGAAGGCCCTTCATCAAGCTTTTATTTAGGGCAAAATGGGTGTCATGAAAGAACTTAAGGCCATTTCTAATTAATAATATAAAGTTACAAAGCAGAAAAAATTAACCTCTCATTGACTTTCTGTAGGTTTTAAGCAACTTCATTGATAGATCTTGATGGTAATAAGAATTCTAAGAAATACGTAAGAGAATTTAGAATATGTTCAGATATTTATACTTATTTTATATGCAAAATTGTATTTGAAATTATATATTTATTTTATTTTAGAAATCAGACTGTTTGCAATAAAAAAAAAAACTTACAATTTGCAATTATTAAGGTCTGCTGACTGCACTGACCATAAAAAAGTGTTGTTTGCTAACCTAAGAGAAATTTACCTAATAAAATAATTTAACTGAAGAGATTGTCATCGTTCTAGAATAAATAACATCTTGCTAAACATCTTCCTAAAAGATCTCCCTCAAATCTGCTGGACTGTGACAGATACCCGTCTTTCTTTTAATTTTAAATAAATTGTCAATTTGAATAAAATGACCATATTCCATTTAAATAACTTGTTTAACTATGTGCCTTCCTCACCAGACTATTATTCTATGAGAATAGGGGATGTGTCTTTCTTATTTTTTTGATATTCATCCCCTACCATGGTACTCTGCATATAATAGAGGATCAGTAAATACCTGTATATAAAGCAAAAATTAATAAAGCTTTAGACACTTTATATAATAAATATATAATCCAAACTATAGTTAAATCATTGTGATATAGAAAGTGGTAGATGACAGCAAATTTATTTACCATCTAATCTGGATTTACAGAATATTAAAATAATGATTAATTACTACAAGAATATGATTGCAAATGTAATATTGCTTTAGTTTATGTAACTATATTCTCCTTTGTTCCTTGCAATTTTTCAACATTTTCTATTGTTTCCTTTCATTGTTCACCCTCTTTCTTCAAGTCGCAATTCAAATGTCATGTCTTCAGAGCAACAACTCCTGACTGCAGTATTTGTGTGTGTGTTTCAATATTGCATTTATTTTCTTTATGGGTATAATCACAAGATTCACTTTTCTTGTTTATTGATTTATTAACTATTTTGCTACTATTAAATTCTATGTGAACAGAGACATTGCCAGTTTTTACCATTGTATTCTTAATTCCTGAGAGATTGCCCAACAATTTAATGACAGAATTAATAAATGGATGGATGGATGGGTGGATGGATGTGCAAATTCAGAGATGTGGCAGGAAGTTCAGCAAAACACATGTTCATGAAAACATGGAAGAAGTAAATAAAATCAGATAAAGCTATTCCGTTTCCCACAAAATAATTCCTGATATGTTTTTATACTTGGATACACAAGCTACTGCTTGAGTCTAAAATTTATCAAATTCATATTTTAGTAATCTAGGATCATACATCATTGTTAAGCTATATGTTACTTAAAAATCTACCTCTAATTTGACTGTAGTTTAAGCAGTGAGGTTTTGATGCATTAAAAGCCTACTCTTGCTATAAAAGGTAATTTATCATCTTAACTTTTACTTTGTTAGAAAATTACTTAAAATAATTAAACACAGTTTTTTAGTCAGTTTCAAGATATAAGATATATTATTCATACATATGTAAGAATATTTAATTTGTCACAGTAACTTAAGACTTACTCTTTAAAGTGAGTATTAGGTATGCATGGGAAGAGCTTTAACCTAGAGGTATGGTAAAAATATATCAAGAAACTATATAGATTATCTTACGATGACAGTGATTTCAAAGTAATTCTTAGCCCAGCATATCTAGAAGATTACTACATTCTGTTCCTTCTTGTGTAGGTTAGACTGGCTGTTGAAAAAGCTTTCTGCTTATGAATCTTATCAAGTGCACCTTTGGGCAGTTTTCTTCAGCTTTTAAATATTTTTTTCTATAATGTGATAAAATGAGAGTAATAAGAATAATGCACATTTGACAATTTTGAACAAAACGTGTGGGCATACAGCCCTTACATAATGGAAAAGGAAGCAGGGAATAAGATAGGCTCAAATCTCCATATCAGGGAAAATCTGAATAGAAAAGAAATGATCTCCTTTTCCTCAAGCATCTTCCTTCCTTCCTCCCTTCCTCCCTTTTTTCCTTCCTTTCCTCTTCCTTTATTTTATCTTTTTCTTTCTTTTCTTTCTCTTTTTCACTCTTTTCTCTCTTTTTTTATTTCCTGTCTCTTTCTTTCCTCCACTTTCTTTGTATTTTTCTTCCTTCCTTCCTTCCTCTCTTCCTCCTTCCTCTTCCTCCTCTTCCTCTTTCTTCTCTTACTCCTTTCTTCTGTTTTCTTAAAAAGAATTTTTCTTTTTTACACAATACCCTGAATTTATCTAGGGAAATACAGTACATTCATGTTTTAAATGTATACCTTATTGGATAATTGATGCCAAGGGACAAGTCATGTCTACATCATAAAATTGGTAATCTTTTAGAGGTCAGATTATTTGAAGTTGCTTTTTATAGAACTTCTTTCTTAAAATGTGAACTTTTATTTTAGATTCAGGGCTACATGTGCAGGTTGTGCTACATGAGTATATTGTGCGAAACTGAGGTTTGGGTTATGGATTCCATCATTCAGGTATTGACCATGGTACCAGATAGGTAGTTTTATCACACATGCCCCACTCCCATCCTCCCCCCTCTAGTAGTCCACATTGTTGATTGTTTTCATGTTTATTTCCATGTATCCTCAATGTTTAGCTCCCACTTAACAAATGAGAACCTGTAGTATTTGGTAAGCTGATCCTCTGTTAATTTGCTTAGGATTATAGCCTCAAGCTTCATCTATGGGCTGCCAAGGACAGAATTTTGTAATTTTTTTCTAGTTGCATAATACTCCGTGGTATATGTGTACCATATTTTCTTTATGCAGTCCACAATTGATACGTACCTAGGTTGAGTCCACATCTTTGCTACTGTGGTGCTGTGATCAACCTATAAGTGCACATGTCATTTTGGTAGAAGGATTTATATTCTGTTAGGTATGTATCCAGTAATGAGATTGCTGGGTCAAATGGTATCTCTGTTTTAGGTTTTTAAGAAATCTCCGCCAGGTGCGATGGCTCACGCCTGTAATCCCAGCACTTTGGGAGGTGGAGGTGGGTGGATCACGAGGTCAAGAGATTGAGACCATCGTGGCCAACATGGTGAAACCCCGTTTCCACTAAAAATACAAAAATTAGCCTGGCGTTTGGCACGCGCCTGTAGTCCAAGCTATTCAGGAGGCTGAGGCAGAAAAATAGCTTGAACCCGGGAGGCGGAGGTTGCAGTGTGCTCCAGCCTGGTGACAGAGTGAGACTCCGTCTCAATTAAAAAAAAAAAAAAAATCTCCAAAATGCTTTCCGCAGTGGCTGAACTAATTTACATTCACATTCTCACCAACAATGAATTAAGCGTTCCCTTATCTCTACAGCCTCACCAGCATCTGTTGGTTTTTTTACTTTTTAATAATCACCATTCTGACTGCTGTGGGATGGTTATCTCATTGTGGTTTAGATTTGCATTTTCCTAATGATAGTGATGGTGAGCATTTTTTCACATTTTTTCATGTTTGTTGGCTGCTTATATGTCTTTTGACAAGTGTCTGTTCACTTTGTCTGCCCATTTTTTAATGGTGATGTTTGCTCCTTGTTTGACAATTTAAGTTCCTTATAGATTCCAGATACGAGATTTTTGTCAGGTGCATAGTTTGTGAAACTTTTCATCCATTCTGTAGGTTGTGTTTACTCTGTTGATAGTTTCTTTTACTTCGTAGATGTTCTTTATTTAATTAGATCCCACTTGTCAAATTTTGTTTTGTTCCAATTGCTTTTATGGATTTAGCCAGAAATTATTTCCCAAGGCCAATGTCAGTAAGGGTATTTCCTAGGTTTTCTTATAGGTTTCTTAGAGTTTGAAGTCTTACATTTAAATTGATTTTGAATTTATTTTTGTATGTATTGAAAGGTAAGTGTCCACTTCCATTTTGCTGAGAGGCCAGCCAGTTATCCCAGGGCCATTTATTGAATAGGGGGTAGTTTTCCTATTGCACCACTTGTTTAATAGGTGGTCCTTTTCCTATTGCTTGGCCTTGTTGAAGATCAGATAGTTGTAGGTGTGCAGCTTTATTTCTGAGATTTCTATTCTATTCCATTGGTCTATGTGTCCATTTTTGTACCAGGCCCATACTGTTGTGATTACTGTAGGCTTATAGCATATTTTGAAGTTGAATAGTTTGATATCTCCAATTTTGTTCCTTTTGCTTAGTATTGCTTTTGCTATTGGGCCTCTTTTTTGGTTCCATGTAAATTTTAGAATAGTTTTTCTAATTCTTTGAAGAAGATGTTGGTAGTTTGATAGGAATACTGTTGAATCTCTAAATTGCTTTGGGAGGTATAGTTTTTTTTTTTTTTTTTGAGAAATTGCTAATATATCTAAGATTTAAGAAACATAGGACTAAAAAAATTATTTCATTGCTTAAAACTTTAATATACTGTAAGAAATAGATTTATTTTTAATTTTGGTCAGGCTTCAGTTTTCTTATATTTAAACAGATATTTTGAAGTATAATGTGACATTCAGCCTCAAAAATGTCATACTAAGTGAAAGAATCCAGATCCAAAAGACTACATATTGTATGATTCTGTTTGTATGGAATTTCTAGAAGAGGTAAATTTATAGACTCGGTAAGCAGATCAGTGTTTGCCTGCATCTGGGAATGGGAATGTGGAATGACCACAAATGGGCACAAGAGAGCATTCTGAGGTGATTCAGATGATCTAAAGCTGGGTTATGATGATGATTTCATATCTAAAAATCATTACATTTTTTACATTTTTACATTTGAGAAATCATTTGGAGATTACATTTCTCAATCTCCAAACAAATCTCAAATGTAAAAATGGAAACACTTTTACATATGAGATTTCTCAATGTACACTTGTACATTTACCAGGGGTGAAGTTTATGGCATGTAAAGTATGACCATTTTAACAATATTGATTTTTCCATTTTATGAGTATGGGAATAATTTTTCATTTATTTGTATCATCTCTGATTTCCTTCAGCTGTGTTTTGTAGTTCTTCTTATAGAGATCTTTCATCTCCTTGGTTAGCTGTATTGCCAGGTATTTCATTTTCTTTGTGACCACGTAAAATGGGCTTTTGTTCTTAATTTGTCTCTTAACCTGGACATTATTGGTGTACAGAAATGCTACTGACTTTTATACAGTGGCTTTGTATCCTGAAACTTTACTAAAATTATTAGTTCTAGGAGCCTTTTGGAAAAGTCTGTAGGGTTTTCTAAGTGTAGGATTATATCATCAGCAAAGAGAGATGATTTGATTTCTTCTTTTCCTATGTAGATACCTTTTATTTATCTCTCTTGCGTAATTGCTCTGGCCATGGCTTCCAGTACTGTGCTAAATAGGAATGGTGAGAGTGGGCATCTTTTCCTATTCCAGTTCTCAAGAATAATGATTCCGTCTTTTGTCCATTCAGTGTCATGTTAGCTACAGACTTTTCATAGATGACTCCTACTACTTTGAGGTAGGTTCCTCTGATGCTTATTTTATTGAGAGTTTTTATCATGGAGGGATGTTGAAATTTATCAAATTCTTTTTCTGTATGGTTTTTGCCTTTAATTCTGTTTATGTGGTGAATCACATTTATTCATTTGTGTATGTTGAAACAATCCTGTGTCCCAGGAATAAAGCCTATTTCATTGTTGTATATTAACATTTTGATGTACTGCTAGATTCGGTCTGCTAGTCATTTGTTGGGGATTTTTTCATCTATGTTCATCAAGAATACTGGCTTGAAGGTTTTTGTTGTTGTTGTAGTCATGTTGTTGCATCTCTGCCAGATTTTGGTATCTGGCTGATGATACCAGATCCCTTACTCATACAATGAGTAACGGAAAAGCCCCTCTTCTTGATATTTTGGAATAGATTCGGTGAAATTGGTGATACCAATTATTCTTTGTATGTCTAGTAGAATTTGGCTGTGAATCTGTTTAGTCCAGGGTTTTTGGTTGGTAGGTTTTTTATTACTTACTCAATTTGAGAGCTCAATATTGATCTACTTGTGGTTTCAATCCCTGCCTGATTCAATTGTGGGAACTGTTTCCAGGAATTTATCCAAACCTTCTAGATTTTCTAAGTTGTGTGCATAAAAATTGTTCAAAATATTCTCCAAGGATCTTTTGTATTTGTATGAAATATGTTTTAATGTGATCTTTGTCATTTCTGATTGAACCCATTTGGATCTTCTCTTTATTTTTTTATTTTTCCCTTGTTAATCTAGCTAGTGTTCTGTTAATTTTGTTTATTTTTGCAAAGTGTCAACTCTTGGTTTTATTGATCTTTTATATGGCTTAGTGCATTTCAGATTTGTTCAGTTCTCTTTGTTTGTTTTTTTTTTTTTTTTCTTAGCTTTGGCATTGATTCACTATTTTCTAGCTTCTTTAGATGCAAAGTTAGATTGTTAATTTGAGATCTTTTCAACATCTTGATGAAGTTGTTGAGCACTATAAGCTTTCCTATGAACATTGTTTTAGCTGCATTCTGGAGATTTTAATAAACCGTGTCCCTATTTTCATTAATTTCAGTGAATATTTTGATTTTGACCTTAATTTTAATGTTTACCCAGGAGCTATTTTGAAGCAAGTTATTTAATTTCCATGTATTTTGTATAGTTTTGAGAGATCATCTTGATATTTATTTCTATTTTTATTTCATTGTGGTCAGAGAGAATGCATATTATAATTTAATTTTTTTAAATTTATTGATACTTGCTTTATGATCAAGCATATGGTCAATCTTAAAATATGTTCCTGGTGCAGATGAGAAGAGTGTATAATCTGTAGTTGTTGCCTGGAGTGTTTTGTAGATGTCTATTAGGTTCAATTGGTCAAGTGTCAAGTTTACATCCAGATATTCTTTGTTAGTTTTCTGACTCAATGATCTGTCTTACACTGTCAGTGGGGTGTTGGAGTGTCCCGCTGTTATATATGGCTATCTAAGTCTTCTCATAGGCCATGGATAACATGTTTTATAAATCTACTTACTCCAATACTGGGTGCATATAAGTCTTCTTGTTGGATTACACCCTTTATCATTATGTAATGCCATTTCTTGTCCTTTTTATTTTTATTGGTTTCACCCTTTTCCCACTAAGAAAAAAAAGTGCAGCTCACTGCCAGTGCTCATTTAGTTTTACATAAAGACACTCTTTGAGGCTGAAGCAAATCTGACTGATTTCCAATATGGCAATAAAATATAACTGTTGTTGGAGTTATTTTTAAACAGAACTAATATCAGAATCATCTGAATCATCAGAATCATCTATTTTGGAAAAATCAGATTCATGAAATGAATCTTTGGCCAACAACTCTTTCAGAACAATGTTAACACCGTGCATAGAAACGCTGTTTTTTCTAGGATTTGAGATTTTCAGTGACTGATAATTACTATATTTTGTAAATGTAAATACCACTACTAAAAACAGAATGCTATAAATAGAATTCTATCTTTTGTTTCCAAAGTCAATATGCTAGAACAATGTGACAATGATAATAAAAGTAAGATATTTTGTGACAAAATTACTACTCTCTCCCTCTACTAAAATGTAAACTCCATTGAGGGAAAAATTTCTTTCAAGTTTGTTCATTGCTACACTTAAGCAACTATACCATTGTCAGATGCTCAATACACATTTATTGAATGACTGAATTAATATTAGGGGACTTGTATCATATACAGGTTCTTTGTGTTACATCTTGGGGGGCTTCTGTTTTCTGATAATTTTAATCCTGATCAGTATATCATGCTGCTTCTACCACCCATAAATATACCTGCTTACTTGCTTTTTTCTCGAGTAAAATAAAAGTCACAAGTCTTATTAAAGTTAACTAAGATGTCTATATTTTAGTAAAGCATAGTTATTAAATTAAGCATACCAGGATAGTTATATTTTAAAGTTAGACTATTTATGCCAAGATATACTTTAAAATAAGAATCTTTAGAAACTGAAAATTAGAGTATAATAAATCAATTTATTTGCTTGTAATAGCAAATAGATATCACATAGAACTATATTAAATAAATTTAATATATGGGAATATTACCAGTAGTTTTGTGTGTGGTACAGTTTAGTAAAATCCTATCATAGATTAAGAATTTTATAATTACTCAAATAATGTGAAAGTTATTCAGTTTACTACACATCTTTTTTTTTGGTTTTCTTTTTCGCTTATCTTTTTCCATGACAGATGGTTCTCTTCAAGTTATGAATTACAATAAACTGCCTTTTGATCTGGGATAGCCACATGACCTAGGCTTAACCAAGTATGTTCATCAATATTACTGCCAAGAGAGAGAAAGTTCTAATTACACAGTTTTACATTGTTGAATCTACCAATCTGGCTTTATACAGTTCTATGAACTAATAAACTACCTTCTTTGTAAAAAATTAGCCTTCAGTGATTTTTTTTAATTTTTAATTCTTGTGGGTCATAGTAGGTGTATCTATTTATGGGGTACATGAGATGTTTTAATACAGGTTTGCAGTGCATAATAATCACATCATGAAAATGGGATATCCAATCCCTTAGGCATTATTCTTTGTGTTATGAAAAATCCAATTATACTATTTGTTATGTTTAAATGTACAATAAAATTGTAATTAACTATTGTCACTCTATTCTGCTAATACTAGATCTTATTAACTATTTTTAAATACTTTTTTGTACTCGTTAACAATTGCCACCTCTCTCACCCACACAGCTAGTACCCATCCCAGCCTCTAGTGACCATCCTTCTACTTTCTATCTCCATGAGCTCAAAGGTTTTGAATTTTAGATCCCATAAATAAGAACACTTGATGTTTGTCTTTTTGTGCCTGCCTTATTTCACTTAACATATGTCCTCCAATTTCGTTCATGATTTTAAAAATGACAGAATCTAATTCTCTTATGATTGAATAGTACTCCATTGTGTATAAGGATTACATTTTCTTTATGCATTCCTCTGTTGATGGACACTTAGGTTGCTTCCAAATATTAGCTGTTGTAAACAGTGATGGAACAAACATGAGAGAGCAGAAATCTCTTCAATATACTGAAGTCCTTTCTTTTGGGTATATATATATATATATATCCAGCATTGAGATTGCTGGAACACATGACAGCTCTGTTTTTTATGAACCACCAAACTGTTCTCTATGGTGACTACACTAATTTACATTCCCACCAACAGTGTCCAAGAGTTTCCTTTTCTCCACATCTTCACAAGCATTTGTTATTACCTCTCTTCTGGATATAAGGCATTGTAATTGGGGTGAGAAATTACTTCATTATAGTTTTTATTTGCATTTCTCTGATAAGCAGTAATGTTAAGCACCTTTTCATATGCCTGTTTGCTATTTGTATGCAGTAATGTTAAGCACCTTTTCGTATGCCTGTTTGCTATTTGTATGCCTTCTTTTCAGAAGTGTCGACCAAAATATTTTGCCATCTTTAAATGAATTATTAAATGTTTTGTCTATAGAGTTATTTGTGATCCTTATATACTCTGGTTATTAATTCTTTGTCACATGGGTAGTTTGCAAATATTCTCTTCCGTTCTGTGGGTTGTCTCTTTGTTGATTTTTTAAATGTGTTTTTTCTTTTTCTTTCTTATTTTTTTTTCTCTGTGCAAAAGCTTTTTAACTTGATGTGATCCTATTTATCCATTTTTGCTTTTTTTACATCTGCTCATGGGGTATTGCTTGAGAAATTTTTGCCTAGACCAATGTCCTACTGAGTGTCCTGAATGTGTTCTTCCAGTAGTTTCATAGTTTGAGTTATTAGATTTAAGCCCTTATTTCATTTTGATTTGATTTTTGGATATGGCAAGAGGTAGGCATCTAGTTTCATCCTTCTGTGTATGAATATTCAGTTTTCCTAGCACAATCTATTGAAGAGACTGTCTTTTCTCCAATGTACGCTCTGGGCACCTTTGTCAAAAAGGAGTTCACTGTAGGTGTGTGCATTTGATTCTGCATTTTCTATTTAGGTTCATTGATCTAAGAGTATGTTTTTATGCCAGTAAAATGCTCCTTTGGTTACTATAGCTCTTTAGTATAACTTGAAGTCAGGTAATGTGACTCCTCCAGTTCTGTTCATGTTGCTTTGGATACCTTTAGCTATTGTGTGTGTGTTTTTTTTTTTTTTTTTTTTTTTTTTTTTTTTTTTTTTTTTTTTTTTTTTTTTTTTTTTTTTTTTTTTTTTTTTTTTTTTTTCTGGTACCATATAAATATTAGGATTTTTTTATTCTAGTTAAGAATATTATTGATATTTTGACAGGATTACCTTGAATCTGTAGATTGCTTTTATCAGTCATTCAGCTAGTCTATGCCTTGTCATTGGAGAGTTGAGTCTATTTACACTCATTGTGATTGCTGATCAGCAAAGACTTTTGTCATATTGTTGTTTTCCAGTTGCTTTATGGTCTTGTCTTCCTCCTTTCATTTCTTTACATCTTCCTCTAGTGATAATAATTTTCTCTGGTAATACGGTATTGTTTTTTGCTTTTTTAGTATTTATTGTATTTTTTTTAAAATTTGAAGTTATCATGAGACTTGAATATATTTTCTTGTAACCTGTTTTTTAACCTGATAACAACTTTAGTTATTTGCATAAACAAATAGAAAAGCAAAAAGAAAACTAGCAAAAACTCTATGTCTTAACTTTGTCCCTCTGCTTCTTAACTTTTTATTGTTTCTGTTTATATCCTATTTTATTATGTTATGATTATGTTATGAAAAGTTGTTGTGGTCGTTATTTTTCACTGATTAATTGTTTAGTCTTTCTACTTAGGATAAGAGTATTTCACTCACCACAGGCACAATGTTAATGATATCCAATGTTTCTCTGTGTACTTACTTTTATCAGTTAGTTTTATACCTTCAGGTGATTGTTTTTTGTTCATTAATGTCTTTTTCTTTCTGACTGATGGACTTCCTCTAGCATTTCTTGTAGGATAAGTTTAGTGTTGATAAAATCCCTCAGCTTTTGTATTAATACCCTTAATTTTACAGAAGATAAAATTTACTTAAGAGAAGTTAAGAAAATTATTCCTTACTAGTCTACTGGTTAGTGAATGTTCCAAAAATCACCAAATATCCTAATACTCACTCTTCTTACTTTAAATATTCTTTAAAACTTCCCTGGTGCTTTTTCTTTTGCCTCTGCTGTTTCTTCTTCCTTTGTGAAAACATCTACTTTTATACTGATATGAATAGGAATATTAGTACAACTGGGTCCTTTTACTTAAGTACAACTTCTGTCAGTTCTGCAACTTCATGACTACTTAGTGGATTTGACAACATCAAATGTCTCCAACCATCTATTTATAGTTTATTACAGAAATAGGATTATTTTACCTTAGAATCCATAATGAGCTCCAGAAAATCCTAGCTTTCATCTCCATTTTGAGCTTTCTACCAATTCTCATTTCTCATATATTTTCTTTTTCTTATTTATTAAACCAGAATTTAGAGAATGCCCCTGGCCACCACCAACCATTACTTTGTCATTCTTCTAATTCCCTATTTCTACATTGCTAATTTATTTAAATATTAACTTTTAAAAAAATCTATAAATCACTTTTTGTCAAGTGTAATTGAGATGCCCCCTGATCAGTAAAATACATTCCATCTTCATAGACTACAGCTATAACTCAGTAGCAGCTGGCCAGGGAAAGTTAATATTTGCATACACCCATATAATTATGAACATATGATTCGTTTTCATCAATGGAATGTAAGTGAACATAATTAGTGCCACTTTTGAATCAAGGCTTTGAAAAAAATGTGCCACTCTTTTTCCCATTTTTCTTCATTGATTGGCTGGATATTTAAAATGATAAGGCCTATGAGCTGTACTGTTTAATATGGTAGCCATTAGCCACATGTGACTATTTCAATCTGAAATAATTAAAATTTAATATAATTTAAAATTAACTTTCTCATTTACACTAGCCACATTTCAAAAATATAAATGTTATACTGTCATTATTGCAAAACCTGTTATTGAAGGGCACTGGCTTAGGTGATGGTAGAGACAAGATGCAAAAGAACCTTGTTCATTGCATCTTAGTGAGGAGAGCCAATCAGCTATTCAACACTTATGAGTGTATGAAATAAACTTCTACTTTAGTCCAGTGTACAGCTATGTATTTGGCGGTTTTTATTTCTTAGTATTTTGGATTATCCTAATTGATATAGAGCTAAGTGGTTACTTTTAAAATATTTTAACATCTTTTTAGACATCTGGAAGATCTCCCACCTCCTTTTATATTTTTTATTTCATTTTTTCTATGTTTATAATCAAAACAACATAGAATATGTTTTTTTAAAGTAGAATATTTTAGGAAGTAGTGTATTCAAGAAAAAAGTCTAATAGAAGTTTCTTCTTACCTTATAAGATAATATGCTTTATAAATAGTAAACTTTTACTAATTCTATTAGTAATGATAATGCAATTTTTATTTAAAAAGCAAACATTTTAGTTTCATGAAGTAGAATTTTTTTAATGAAGCTAGAGAGAGAGAATACTTGGAAATTCCAAAGGGATGACAATAACTAATGAAAAATTTATGCAAAGTAGGAAAGTTGATGTTTTATTTTCTCTATAAATTTGTCTGGATCTGAATCAGGCCTGAAACAATTGCTTGCAAACAATACGGGAGGGAAATTTTATATCTTAATCAAAAAATAAGAAATGAAGTATTCATTCTTTGAAATAGAAAATATAATGAGTGTATATTATTATAATTAGCATTTGTAAGTGGAAAAATATTTGGAACCATTAAAATTTAACAGGAATGGAATCATTCATCCATCTATTAATTTTTACTAATCTATTGGATAATTCTTTAGTGTCATAGTACATCATATTGTACTCTGGGGCTGTTGAGGATGCAAATTAGCTCAACATTGATTCTGCCTTCACAAACTTGTAGACTAATATATGGAATTTGTTCCTAAATATGATAATCCTTATAATCCTATCATAAAAGATAAAAATTAGGGCTTTGGGAGTTCAGAGAAAAATATTTTCAATTGTAGAATTTAGAGGAAGTATTATTTTCAGCTGTGGCATGGTTTGGTGGAAGACAGCATCAGGGGAAGCTTGAAGGAGGAGATAGCATATGAAGTAAGTTACATTTGGACAAAAGTCATGGTGGCAGGATTTTCCATGCCAGTGAAACAAGAGGTATAAGAATTGTTTCCATTTGGATACATTAAAGATACACAAATAAAACAGAAGCAATTAACAAATGTAATATAAATTATTTGCCACAAAATTTTGTAGTTTTACCTAGTATAAGAAAAATGTTGAACTTATGTTAATAGATCTAGACAATCTAAAAACTAAAATGTTTAAGATTGACTTAATTTAGAAAGTTTTGAATTGGTTTAAAAGGAATGAAAGAAAATAAATGAATGTCTTACATGTAATTTCTGAGGCATATTATATGTTAATAGTGAGCTATTCTAAATCTTGCTACCTTCTCAGACACACTGGAATAAGAGTCAGTTGAACAGTTATATACTAAACAAGATGGAACCTTGAAGTGAATATACAACAAAAATAAGAAATGTGTATCATTCTCTTTAACATGAGCACGTAATATTTTTAAAACTAACTTAGAATATAGTAAGTTATATTGTCAAATTTAAAATACAGATTTGGAGTACTACATTCAATTTCAATTATAAATCTTAAAAAATATGAGTAATTTTGGAAACTTTATAAGTAATAAGACAAATCTCTAAAGTTTATTATTTTATGGGGTAGATAAATAATATTATAGGCAGGTACATATACACATACACACACCCATGCACACATAGATTCACAGAGATGCACATAAACAGCATAGCACATGCAGGTTATTTATGCATGAAAATGTTTAAAGTTATACTCTTATAACAGTTACAGTTTCATTTGTTTAATCTCTTTAAAGGAAAGATATTTACATTTAAAAATATTCCAGTAAGACTCACTATGCCTATTATGTTTTAACATTTTATGATTTCTATTATGTTTAGTTTTGTCTGTGGTATTGAGCCATGCATAAAAGCCAACAATAAAGAAACTTCCATGTTTCTTCACTAGGCTGAATATATCCTGAAATTGAATAGTGAACAATGAATTATATTATGCAAAATAGAAGACATACAAGCAGAAAAATTTGATGTATTTTAATGGCATTTCAAAAGGTTCACATAATGGGAACATAGATGGAAGCACACTTTTTTTCTTTGATGGCTCAACCCCTCTATTTCAGTGTCATGAACCTTTTGTTCGTGTCCTCGCTAAAAGAATTTTAAGGAACATTTTAGATGTTACACATTTATGATGTCATGTATTTTTATTATCTAAGTTTCAGAAGCGACAAAAGAATTTTTGGCATATTGCATACATTGGCATTTTAAATAAAACAGTTACATTTGCTTAAAACATCTCAGATCATACAAATTCCATAATAATCTGATACAACCAAACCGTCATACAATATAATCAATAAATAATCTCTTATTTCAAAATCTGAAATTACATTTTTATGTTTTGTTTTCCTCCTTGTAATTATGTTAATAGTGGCCTTTTTCGTATAACCTTAATATAATACATTTTATATTTGAGCATCTTTATTGATCAAAGTAGCTTAAGTTTCTTCAGCAGCATAATATGTATCTAAATTGAAATTATATTTTGTAAATTTTCAGTTGCCATAAATCTCTAAATGCTAAATTTTTTTCTGTTTGGTTGCCAATTGTAATTTTTAGTAGTAAACTATAGGTCACACCAACATGCATCTTTTATCAATTTTGGGAAATAATCCAAGTATAAAAATTATTATAATCATTTCTAAATGAGATCGATGAGTTATCTTTTTTGTTTTTTTCAACTGGCTTATTATGTATCTGTACATAGATATTATTTATTGCTACAGTGAGTCAGAACACAATATTCTGTTTCTTTTTCTCATTTAATAGGTGTAAGTGCTGAGTAAACTTCATAAACAAACAGATGATAATACAGTATGTTACATCAATTTCTCTCAAGTCTTTGTACTCTTTGTAACTAAGCGAAGTCTTCTTCAATTTTGTTGAAAGCAAATAATTGGAAATCACTCAAATTGCAATGTGATTTGATACCTAATCATTGGTGGTATTAATTTCCTTAACATAAACAGTAACTTTGCCAATTGCTCCATTGTTAAACCTATAGGTTTTAAACCACTGGACAACCCTAATATAATTAGTCAAAGGGAAGTCTTTCTTTTGTAAAATAGGAAAATAGTGAAGGTGAAGAGGAAGTGGGAATCAAAATGATGCCTGTACCCCGTGAAGGGTGTATGTTCACTTTTACTGATACAAATCAATTCTGGGACAGATAAAACATGGTATTTCAGGATATGGTAATTGCTTTGCTTTAAAATTATGTATACCCTTATACATTCTTGAGTGTCCTCAGGTATTTCCTGGATACCACTGCTCTAATTATCTGTTTTCATTACTATGCTATTTTTAGCACTGTTTTCTTTTTCACCTTTTTCTTATAGTAATTTATATGAGAAGACCTCGAATAGCAATAAAGTCAGGTGGAGGCAGGTAATGGCCAGCTACCAGGTGAGTGCAGTTAGTGTATAGCAGAAGGGTGGGAGTTGCAACCAAGTAGGCCTGTCCCACTGAGATGGTTAACAGAACATGGAAAAAGACACATGCACGTGAATGTTTATAGCAGCACAATTAACAGTTGCAAAGATATGGAACGAACCTAAGTGCCCATCAACCAACGAGTGAGTAAAGCAAATGAATAACACAAGTTTTGGGAATAGCCCGGAGTATTAAAAACACTGTGACAGATCCAAGTTGTTATGTAAACAGTCCTGCCTCTTGTAAAACATGGTATGTTCTTATTTCATTTGAGGTTTTTGTGGAGAAAACAATGCTGTGTGGGGATTATGTTACATCGAGTGGAAGAATAAACACACAGGCCTCTCCTGCTACCCAATTCTGCTTCTTCCCTTTCCCTTCTGTAGGTGTTGATCCTTTTTAAATATCATTCATCCCAAACACTGTCTGATGGTCTACTTCCAGAAAATCCAACCTGCATCAGAAGGCAAAGAAATACAGGGTCCTCTATTTGGTGAACACACAGCGTATGTTCTACTAAACCAAGTGTAGCCCCCCTACCCCAACATTTCATAATCACTTATCTCAGTGTATTTGGGAAAGATAGAGTTTGTCGTATCAAATCTACTCTTCAGTCATTTCTCTTTTTTTTTTTTTTTTTTTGCTCTGCCATCTTCTGTTTGCCTACATTGCTCTTGGTTCCAGCAATAATACTAAAAGCTCTCACTTAAGAGGTGCTTACTTTGTAATAAACACTATAAAATTCTTAGAATGAATCAACTGACCCAATAGTCACAATGGTCTTACTGTCATCCACATTTTACAGATAAGGATACTGAACAAATCAAAGTTGAGCAATTTACTTAAAGTCATGTAGTTACTAAGAAAAAAAGCAATAATTTGATTTCAAGCAGTTCATCAAAAGTGTCAAATTTATCAACACTGTACTATTTTCATTAAATGAAAGTTTCTACTCTCCATCGTTTTCTCATTTTAATCTATGCTGGATGGTACCCCTGTTTCTTTGTGCAAAATGCTACTAGTCAAACAAAACCAAAGTTATTACAGTTTTAATGAATGTATTGGGTATTACAGGGTAATTATTTACATGGTAATAAAAATTTAACATATAATGTTAGTCTTTATTTTTCACAGATAATTATCAGCCTTTACCTGCCACTGAAGGTTCTCATTGGTTGTGACCTTTTTTAATTATCTAGCTTCTTACCATGATCTAATATATTCTCCTACTGCAAATTAATCATCCTGATATCAATACTCTTCATTTGTGGCACCTTTGTCCTCAGTTATCCAAGAAGCAATGATCAAATCTCTGCTGTTTTCTAAAATACAATACCTTCAAACTTTCTTGACTTTTTTTTTTAACATATTACACCATCGAAGATTAAGAAGGAGAAAGATTGCTCTCTTTTTAACAGAAGAGGTCCAGTAAGATATAACCCCAGACTAAAAGAGAAACAAGAGCAGGGTCAAGATGGCTGACTAGAGGCATTGGAAGCTAGCTTACTCCACAAAAATGACCAAAGTAACAAACAGACAAACACACATCAGTAGAACATCTAAGAGAGAATACTATAATTTAGCAGAGATGTGGTAGGAAGAACTTGAGGAACACAAAGACAGAAGAGCAGAACAGCCCAGGATCAACTAGGAGCCCAAAGAGGCTCCCCAGTGAGGGGAAAGGGGAAAGGAGATATCCCTAGCACTTCATATCCCTAGCAGTTCATATCCCTCATCACCTTGAGCATTTACCCTTTCTTCATGTTACAAACAAACCAATTTTACTAGTTATTTAAAAATGTACAATAAATTATTGGTGACTGTAGTACTCAAATTGTGCTATCAAATACCACATCTTATTCTATCTAATTTTTTGTGCCTATTTACCATCCCTACTCTGATTATCAGAGGCTCGGAATGATAGTAGGGGGGTAGGGAAATTTTCATTGCCCCCCTACTATCATTCCCAGCCTCTGATAATCATTGTATTCTCCTCTATCTCCATGAGTTCAAGTGTTTTAATTTTTAGCTCCCATAAATGAGTGAGAACATATGATGTTTGTCTTTCTATGCCTGGATTATTTTACTTAACATAATGATCTCTAGTTCCATCCATGTTGTTGCAAATGACTGGATCTCATTCTTTTTTATGGCAGAATAGTACTCCATTGTGTATATGTACTAAATTTTTTAATCCATTAACCTGTTGATGGACACTTAGATTGCTTCCAAATCTTAGCTATTGTGAATAGTATTGCAATAAACATGAGAGTGTGAAGATCTCTTCGATAAATTAATTCCCTTTCTTTTGGGTATATACCTAGTAGTGAGATTGCTGGATCATATATTAGCTTAATGTTTAGCTTCTTGAGGAGCCTCCAAACTGTTTTCCATAGTGCTTGTACTAATTTACATTCCCACCAACAGTGTATGAGAATTCCCTTTTCTCCATTTCCTTGTCAGCACTGTTACTGCATATCTTTTGGACAAAAGCCATTTTATCCAAACAGGGGTGAGGTGATATCTGATTGTGGTTTTGATTTGCATTTTTTTGATGATCGATGATACTCAGCACCTTTTGATATACCTGTTTGCCATCTTTATGTCTTCCTTTGAGAAATGTCTATTCAGCTATTTTGCTCATTTTTAATCAGATTTTTATTCGTTTTCCTATAGAGTTGATCAAAGGGATACAGCCATCGCATATTTATTGTAGCATTATTCAAAATAGCAACGATATGGGATCAACCTAAATGTCCATCAACTAATGAATAAATATATAAAACATGAAATATTATTTCACATTTATAAAACAATATTTGACTATACAAAATTGTGAGAATACTATTTGGCCTTGTCCATAAAAAATAAAATTATATCATTTGCAACAACATTGATGAAACTGGAGGTCATTATGTGAAATAAAATAAGCCAGACATAGAAAGACAAATATTGCATTTACTCACTCATATGGGGAAGCTAAAAAAGTAGATCTAATTAACATAGAGAATAGAATGATATTTACAAGAGGCTAGGGAATATGTGGATTTGTGTGAGAGGGAAGAAAAGACCTTGGTTAATGAGTACAAAATACAGCTGTATAGAAGAAATAAGTCATTTGACTCAGCAATCCCATTACTGAGTATGTACTCAAAGGAATATAAATTTTTCTATTATAAAGACACATGCACCCATATGTTCATTACAGCATGACTCACAATAGCAAAGACATGGAGTCAACCTAAATATCCATCAGTGATAGAATGAATAAAGAAAATGTGGTACATATATACCATGGAATACTATGCAGCCATAAAAAAGAATGAGATCATATTATTTTGCATGGAGATAAATGGAGCTGCAGGCTATTATCCTCAGCAAACTAATGCAGGAACAGAAAACCAAATACTGCATGTTCTCACTTATAAGTGGGAGCTAAATGATGAGAACATGTGGACACGTAGAAGGCAATAGTGCACACGTGGGCCTACCAAAAGGCAGAGAGTGGGAGGAGGGAGAGGATCAGGAAAAATAACTAATGGATATTTATATTTATATATTTATATGAGGTACATGTGATATTTTGATACAAGCACATGATATATAACTATCAAATCACGGAATTTAGGATATTCATCACCCCATATATTTATCATATCTTTGTGTTGGGAATATTTCAACTCTTGCAGCTATTTTGAAATATATAATATATTGTTGTTAACTACATTTATCTTACAGTTCTGTTGAACACTAGAGCTTATTTCTTCTATATAACTCTATGTTCATATCCATTAACCACCTTCTCTTTATCCCCATTTCTATCCTCCCAAACTCTGGTGACTATCATTCTATTCTACCTTATAGCCTGATATATAAATGAGCACATATGACAATTGCCTTTCCATGCCTGGTTTATTTCACTTAACAACCTTCGATTCCATCCCTCCATGTTGCTGCAAGTGAGAGTACTTCTTTTATATGACTAAATGGTATGCCATTGTGTATATATACCACAATTTTTTATCCATTCCTCCACTAATGAACACTTATGTTGATTCCATATCTTGACTATTGTGAATAGTGCTGAAATAAGCAAAGGGGAGCATGCAGTCCTTGATATACTGATTTTATTTCCTTTGGATAAATACCCAGTATTGGAATTGCCGGATTGTACTGTAGTTCTATTTTTAGATTTCTGAGAAACTTTCAGCCTGTTTTCCATAATGGCAGTACTAATTCACATTACCATTAAAAGTATATAAGAGGTCCCTTTTTTCTGTATCCAAGCCAAAATATATTTGTCTTTTTCGTAATAGCCATTCTAATGGGGTGAGATGATATATTATTATTATTTATATTTTAAAATATATTTTTATCATGCTTTAGATACTGGGTTGCATGTGCAGATCATACAGGATTGTTGCATAGGTACATACATGGCAAGGTGGATTGCTGCCTCAATCCCCCCGTCACCTATGTCTGGCATTTCTCCCCATGTTATCCCTCCCCAATATCCCTATCCCCCACTGTCCATCCCCTCTTCCCCCAACAACAGACCCCAGTGTGTGATGCTCCCCTCCCTGTGTTCATGTGTTCTCATTGTTCAACACCCGCCTATCAGTGAGAACATGTGTCGTTTGTTTTTCTGTTCTTGTGTCAGTTTGCTGAGAATGATGGTTTCCAGGTTCATCTATGTCCCTACAAAGGACACGAACTCATCGTTTTTTATAGCTGCATAGTGTTCCATGGTGTATATGTGCCACATTTTCCTTTTCCAGTCTATCATCGATGGGCATTTGGGTTGGTTCCAAGTCTTTGCTATTGTAAACAGTGCCGCAATAAACATACGTGTGCATGTGTCTTTATAATAGAACGATTTCTAATCCTTTGGATATATACCCAGTAATGGGATTGCTGGGTCAAATGGAATTTCTATTTCTAGGTCCTTGAGGAATCGCCACACTGTCTTCCACAATGTTTGAACTTATTTACACTCCCACCAACAGTGTAAAATTGTTCCTATTTCTCCACATCCTCTCCAGCATCTGTTGTCTTCAGATTTTTTAATGGTTGCCATTCTAACTGGAGCGAGATGGTATCTCAATGTGGTTTTGATTTACATTTCTCTAATGACCAGTGATGATAAGCATTTTTTCATAAATTTGTTGGTCTCTTTTTTTCTTGTAAATCTGTTTTAGTTCTTTGTAGATTCTGGATATTAGCCCTTTGTCAGATGGGAAGTTTGCAAAAATTTTTTTCCATTCTGTTGGTTGCTGGTTCACTCTAATGATGGTTTCTTTTGCTGTACAGCAGCTCTAGAGTTTAATTAGATCCCATTTGTCTATTTTGGCTTTTGTTGCCATTGCTTTTGGTGTTTTAGTCATGAAGTGCTTGCCTATGCCTATGTCCTGAATGGTTTTGCCTAGGTTTTCTTCTAGGGTTTTTATGGTGTTAGTTCTTACCTTTAAGTCTTTAATCCATCTGGAGTTAATTTTAGTGTAAGGTATCTGGAAGGGGTCCAGTTTCTGTTTTCTGCACATGGCTAGCCAGTTTTCCCAACACCATTTATTAAACAGGGAATCCTTTCCCCATTGCTTGTTTTTGTCAGTTTTGTCAAAGATCTGGTGTTTGTAGATGTGTGACATTGCCTATGAGGCCTCTGTTCTGTTCCATTGGTCTATATCTCTGTTTTGGTAGCAGTATCATGCTGTTTTGATTACCGTATTGTGGTTGTGACTTGCATTTCTCTGATTATTAGTGATGCCAAGCATTTTATTCATGTAGCTGTTGTCCATTTGTGTGTATTCTTTTGAGAAATGTCTATTCAAATCATTTGCCCATTTTTAATTGAATGATTTGTGAGATGTTTTGCTATTAAGTTTTTGAGTTTCTTATTTATTCAGATCTTTGTCACTGGCCAAAGAATAGTTTGCAAATATTTTATCTTATTCTGTAGGTTGTCACTTCACCTGTTGATTGTTTCTTTTGCTGTGCAGAAGCTTTTCATTTAAATATTGTCCCATTAATTTCTTTTGGTTTTTGCTGTGTCTACTTTTCAGGTCTTAGCCATAAAACCATTGCCTAAACCAATTATCTTAAGTATTTACTCTCTTTTCTTCTGAAGTTTGATAGCTTTAGGGCTTACACTTAAGTCTTTAAGTCATTTTGAACTAAATGTTTAAATGGTGAGACATAGGGATCTAGTTACATTTTTATCTGCACGAATATCCAGTTTTCTCATTTATTAAACAGAGTGTTGTTCTTTCCCGAGTGTATGTTCTTGGTACTTTTGTCAAATTCAGGTGATTATATATACCTGGCTTTATTTCTGATTTCTCTGTTCTATTCCATTGGTCTATGTGACTCTTTTTATACAAATATGCTGTTTTGGCTACAATGGTTTTGTAGTATAATCTGAAGTTAGGCGGTATGATACCTTTAGCTTTCTTTGTGTGCTCAGTGTTGCTTCAGTTATTTGGGTGCTTTGTGGTTCTACCAATTTAAGATTTTTTTCCATTTCTGTGAAAATCATCATTTGTATTTTGACAGAGAATGCATTGAATCTATAGGATATTTCGTGTAGTAAAATTATTTTAACAGTATTATTTAATCTGATTCATGAGCATGAGGTTTCCTTCCAATTGTTTGGGTCCTCTTCAATTTCTGTCATCAATGTTTTGTAGTACTTTGTGTAGAGGTCTTTCATCTACTGGTTAAATTTATTGATTTTGTTTTAGTTATTGTAAATTGGATTGCTTTCTTGATTTCTTTTCCAGATACTTCATTACTGGTGTATACAAATGCTATTGATTTTGGTATGATGATTTTGTATCCTGAAATACTATTGAATTAATTTGCTAGTCCTAAGAGGTTTTTATTTAGTCTTTAGGTTTTTCTATACATAAGATTATATCATCTGCAAGTGTGTTAGTCCATCTTCACACTGCTCTAAAGACATACCAGGGACTGCGTAACTTATAAAGAAAAGAGGTCTAATTAACTCACAGTTCTGCAGGGATGGGGAGGCCTCAGGAAATTTGCAATCATGGTGAAAGGGGAAGAAGCATGTCTTACATGACAGCAGGTGAGAGGGAGAGAGCAAGAGCAGGAAAACTGCCTTATAAAAACCATCGGATCTCATGAGACATCACTCACTATCGTGAGAACAGCATGGAGGAGAATACCCCCATGATCCAACCTATGATCCAATCACCTCCCACACATTTCTGTTTGTTTCTCTCCCTTACTTACTCTGGAAAGGACTTCCAATATTATGTTGAATAGGAGTGGTAACAGTGGGCATTCTTGTCTTGTTCCATTTCTTAGAGGAAAAGATTTTAGCCTTTCTCTATTCAGTATGATGATAGTTTTCAGTTTGTTATACATGTCCTTTATTATGTATGTCTTCCTTCTATGCCAAATTTTTCAGAGTTTATGTCACAAAGTTGTGTTAAATTTTATCAAATGCTCTTTCTACATTTGTTGAGATGATGGTAGGGTTTTTGTCCTTCATTCTGTTGATCACATATCACATTTATTGATTTGTGTACGTTGAACTATTCTTGCATCACTGGGATAGAACTTACTTCATCATAGTGTACTATTTTTATTTATTTTATTTCAATAGTTTCAGGTGAACAGGTAGTTTTTGGTCATATGTACAAGTTATTTAGTGGTGATTTCTTAGATTTTGATACACTTATCACCTGAACAGTGTACACTGTAACCAATGTGTATTCTTTTACCCCTCACCCTCTCCCACCACTCCCCCTACAAGTCCCCAAAGTCCATTATGTCATTATTATGCCTTTGCATCCTCATAGCTTAGCTGCCACTTATAAGTGAGAACATATGATATTTTATTTTCCTTTCCTGAGTTACTTTTCTTAGAATAGTGGTGTCCAACTCCATCCAGGTTGCTGTGAATGCCATTTTTTCATGCCTTTTTATGTCTGAGTATTATTCCATGGCATATATGTGTGTGGATGTGTGTGGATGTATGTAATGTAATACACATATGTGTGTATATGTATTATGTTACATTATAGATGTATATATTATATATACATATGTATTACATATAGACATGTATATACATATATGTATGCAATATATATATATATACACACACACACACACATATACACATATACATTACTTTTTTTATTGTACTTTAGGTTCTGGGGTACATGTGCAGATCATGCAGGATTGTTGCATGTGCTCGTTGGTTGATGGGCATTTAGTTTAGTTTCACATATTTGCATTTGCAAATTGTGCTGCTATAAACACGAATGTGCAAGTGTTTCTTTCACGTAATGACTTGTTTTCCTTTGGGTAGATAGCTAGTAGTTGGATTGCCGGATCAAATAGTAATTCTACTTATTGTTCTTTCAGGGATCTTCATACTCTTTTCCATAGTGGTTATACTACTTTACATTTCCACTAGCAGTTAGAAGTCTTCCATTTTCACTACATCTACACCAATGTCTTTTTAGTGTTCCTGTTTCTTTTTTTTTTTTTTAATTATGACCATTCCTGAAAGAGTAAGGTGGTATCTCATTGTAGTTTTAGTTTGAATTTTCCTGATAAATTAGTAATGTTGGACATTTTTATGTTTTTTGACCATTTGTTTATCTTCTTTTGAGAATTGTCTAATAATGTCCTTTGCCCACTTTTTGATAGAATTATTTGTTTATTTCTTCCTGATTTGTTTGAGTTCCAAGTAGATTCTGGATATTAGTCTTTTTTAGGATGCATAGTTTGCAAATATTTTGTCCCATTCTGTGGGGTGTTTGTTTATTCTGCTGATTATTTCTTTTGCTATACAAAAGCTTTTTAGTTTAATTAGGTACCATATATTTATTTTTGTTTCTGTTCCATTTGCTTTTGGGTTTTTGGTCATGAAATTTTTGCCTAAGCCAATGACTAGAAGAGTTTTTCCAATGTTATCTTATAGAATTTTTATGGTTCCAAGTCTTAGATTTAATTTCAGTCTCTGAAACATCTTGAGTTGATTTTTGTATAAGGTGAGAGATGAGGATCCAGTTTCATTCTTTTACATGAGGCTTGCCAGTTATCCTGCCACCATTTGTTGAATAGGGTGTCCTTTCCCTTCTTTATATTCTTGTTTGCTTTGTTGAAGATCAGTTGGCTATAAATATTTGGCTTTATTTCTGGCTTTTCTATTCTGTTCCCATGATCCATGTGCCTATTTTTATACCATTACCATGCTTTTTTGGTAACTACAGCCTTGTAGTATAGTTTGAAGTCAGGTAATGTGATTCCTCCAGATTTGTTATTTCTGCAAGTCTTGCTTCAGCTATGCAGGCTCTTTTTTGCTTACGTATGAGTTTTAGGATTCTTTTTTAGTTGTCTGAACAATGATGATAGTATTTTTATGGAAACTGCATTGAATCTGTAGATTGCTTTTGAGAGTATGGCAATTTTCACAATATTCATCGTACCCATCCATGAGCATGGGATGTGTTTCCATTTGTTTTTGTCATTGATTATTTCTTTCAGCAATGTTTTAAAATTTTCCTTATGGAAATCTTCCACTTCCTTGGTTAGGTATATTCCTAAGTATTTTATTTTGTGTTTTTTTTTTTGCAGCTGTTGGAAAAGGAATTGAGCTCTCAATTTGAAGAATCAGCTTAGTCATTGTTGGTATATAGCAGTGCTACTGATTTGTGTACATTGATTTTGTATCCTGAAACTTTACTGAATTCATTTATCAGACACAGGAGCTTTTTGGACAAGTCATTAGAGTTTTCTAGGTATATGATCATATCATCAGTGAACAGCAACAGTATGACTTTTTCTTTACCAATTTAGATACTGTTTATTCCTTTCTTATCGGATTGCTCTGGCTAGAACTTCCAGTACTATGTTGAATAGAAGTGTTTAAAGTGGGTATCCTAGTCTTGTTCCAGTTCTCAGTTTCAACTTTTTGCTGTTCTGTATAATGGTTGTGAGTTTGTCAAAATGGCTTTTATTACATTGAGGTGTGTCCCTTGTATGCCAGTTTTGCTGAGGGTTTTAATCATATAGGGATGCTGGATTATGGCTTTTTCTGCATCTGTTAAGATAATCATGATTTTTGTTTTTAATTTTCTTTATGTGGTGTGTCACATTTATTGCCTTTGTGTATGTTAAACCATCCCTGCATCCCTGGTATGAAACACACTTGATCATGATGTACTATCTTTTGGATATGCTGTTGGATTCAGTTAGCTGATATTTTGTTGAGAAATTTTGCATCTATGTTTATTAGAAATATTGGTCTGTAATTTTCTTTTTTGTATTTGTTTTCCTGGTTTTGGTGTACTAGGGTGATACTGGCCTCATAAAATTATTTAGGAAAGATTCTCTCTTTCTCTGTCTTTTGGAGTAGTTCCAATAAGATTGATACCAGTTCTTCCTTGAATGTCTGATAGAATTCCTCTGTTTATCTGGTCCTGGACTTTTATTGTTGGCAAATTTTTTTATTAGGGTTTCAATTTTGCTACTTCTTATTGATCTGTCCAGAGTTTCTATTTCTTCCTCATTTAACCTGGAACTGTTATATATTCCCAAAAATTTATTTGTCTCCTCTAGATTTTCTACTTTGGGCATATAAAGGTGTTCATAATAGCCTTGAATTATCTCTTGTATTTCTGTGATATAGGCTACAATATCTTATTTGGATCTTTTTTTTTCTTTTTGCTTAATCTTGCTAATAATGGTCTATCAATTTTGTTTATTTTTTTCAAGAAACAAGCTCTCTCTTTCATTTATCTTTTGTATATTTTTCTGTTTGTTTCAGTTTAATTTGATTCTGCTCTGGTCTTGGTTATTTGTTTTCCTCCTCTATGTTTGGCTTTGGTTTGTTCTTGTTTTTCCAGTTCTATGAAGTGTGACCTTAACCTATTTGTGCTCTTTCAGACTTTTTGATGTAGGTTATTAATGCTATGAACTTTCCTCTTAACACTGCTTTTGTTGTATCCCAGAGGTTTTGATAAGTTGTTTTACTATAGTCATTCAGTTCAAAAAAATTTTTTTAATTCCCATCTTGATTTTATTGTTGGCCAAAAGATTATTCAAGAGCAGATTATTTAACTTTCATGTATTTGTAATTTTGAGGGTTCCTTTTGGTGTTAATTTCCAGTTTTATTCCACTGTGGTCTGAGAGGATGCTTGATGTAATTTTGATTTTCTTAAAATTATTGAAACTTGTTTTGTGACCTATCATATGGACTATCTTGGAGTATATTCCACGTGGTGATAAAAATAATGCATATTCTACAGTTGTTTGGTAGGATGTTCTGTAAATATCTGTTAAATCCATTTGTTCCAAGGTATAGTTTGAGTCCATTGTTTCTTTGTTGACTTTCTGTCTTGATCACCTACCTCTCTGCTGCCGTCAGTGGAGTATTGAAGGTCCCCCACAATTACTGTGTTGCTATCTATCTCATTTCTTAGGTCTAGCTGTAATTGTTTCATAAATCTGGGAGCTCCTTATGTGTTAGGTGAATCTCTTAAAAGCAGCAGATACTCACTTGGTGGATTTTTATCCATTCTGTACCTTTTATGTAGAGCTTTAGGCCATTTACATTCAATATTAGTATTGAGATGTGAGGTACAGTTCTATTCATCATGGATTTTGATGCCTAAATACCTTGCTTTTTTTCATTGTCTCATTGTTTTATAGGCCATGTGAGATGTATGCTTTAAGGAGGTTCTATTTTGGTATATTTGAGTTTTTAAGATTTAGAACTCTTTTTAGTATTTCTTGTAGTGCTGGCTTGGTAGTGGCAAATTCTCTCAGCATTTGTCTGAAAAATACTTTATAGCTCCTTCATTTCTCAAGTTTAATTTTGTTGAATACAAAATTATTGGCTGAGAGTTATTTTGCTGCAGGAGGCTAAAGACCCTAATCCCTTCTGATTTATAAGGTTTCTGCTGAGAAATCGACTATTAATGTGATAGGTTTTCCTTCATACGTTACGTGATGCTTTTGTCTCATAGCTCTTAAGATGCTTTCTTTTGCCTCAAGTTTAGATAACCTGATGACTATGTGCCTAGTTAACGATCTTTTTGTGACAAATTTCCGAAATTGTAAGCTTCCCGTATTTGGATGTCTAGATCTCCAGCAAGGCAAGGGAACTTTTCCTTCATTATTTCCTCAAATAAGATTTCCAGACTTTTAGATTTCTCATCCTCCTCAGAAACACCAATTATTCTGAGGTTTGGTTATTTAACATAAACTCAAATTTCTTGGAGGCTTTGTTCATTTTTTTAAAATTCTTTTTTCTTTCATTTTATCAAATTGGGTTAATTTGAAAGCCTTGTCTTCAGTCACTGAAGTTCCTTCTTCTACTTGTTCTAGTATTTTGTAGAAACTTTCCAGTATATTTTGTATTTCTCTATTTTTTTCATTTTCAGAGTTGTGATTTTTTTATATCTATTTCTCTAAAGAATTTTTCATCAATATCATATATATATGATATATATCATATATATCATTAATACTTTCTTCTGCTTGATCTGTACTGATATTAAAGGACTCTGATGCATTCTTCAGTATGCCACTTGTATACTGTATACCATTGTTAAGCTCCAGAATTTCTGCTTATTTTTAATTACTCCAATCTCTTTGTTTAATTTATCTGAAAAATTCTTAATTCCTTCTCTCTGTTATCCTAAATGTCTTTGAGTTTCCTCAACACAGCTATTTTGAATTCTCTTTCTGAAAGGTCACGTATCTGTTTCTCCATTACTGGTGCCTGGTGTATTGTTAGGTTCATTTTGTGAAGTCGTGTATTCCTGGATGGTGTTGATGATAATAGATGTTCTTCTGTGTCTGGGCATTGAAGGATTAGGTATTTATTGTAGTTTCTACTTTCTGGGCTTTTTTGTAGTCATTCTTCTTAGGAAATATTTTTAGATATTTGAAATTACTTGGGTCAAAGTCAGCCAGGTCTATATCCATTTCTTCAGGATGGCAAATTCCCCGAGATCCCAGGTTGGTCCAGTGGTGCTGTTGAGTGGTCAGGGACTAGAGTCAAATCCTTAGAAATCTACTTCATGTTCAATAGAAGCTGATCTGGCAATGAAACCACAAGGCACAGTCCTTTCCACTCTCTTCCCATTTTTCCAAATGCGGAGGAGCCTCACTCCATAGTCACTGGCACCACAGGGAACAAGAAGTACTCCCAGACTAACACCAATGTATTCTTAACACCGAAGGGCTCTTAAGTCAGTTTCTGGTGAATACTGCCTGGCCTCATACTCACTTTTCAGGCCGGTGAGCTCCTATCTGGTCCTGGCCAGGTCCATAAATACCATTTAAGCCCCCTGTTCTGGTACTGGGAACTCCAAGAGCTCACTTGTTGCTCTACCCTCCTGCAGCTGAGCTGGTACCTGAGGTGCAAGACCAAGTGTCCTTTACTTTTCCTTCTGCTTTTCTCAAGAAGAAGGTATTTTGCCCTGTAGCCACCATAGCTAGTAGTGTGCTGAATCTCACCTGAAGCCAGTATGTCTTAAAGGCTCATCCAAGGCCCTCAACACAGTACATGGATATCACTGTGTGGTTATTCGGGGCCCAAGAGCTCTTTAATTAATAAGTGATGTATACTGCCAGGAGAGACTTCTCTTCAAGTCAATGGGTTTCCCTTGTGTCTCAGATTTTACCTACAGATTTCCTCCAGTAGCTAGTGCCTGGAATAGGGGCTTCACATCTCTTAACGATGCCCTATGATACAGTGGCTGAACTGATACCCAAATTGCAAGACAAAGTCTTTCCCAGTTTTTCCTCTCCTCTCAAATAGAAGAAAGGGATGTCTTTTGTAGCTTTGAGCTGTGTATCCTGGTGTTAGGGGAGGAGTAATGCCAGCACTCCCTTAGCCATCCCAGCTGCTGTCTCAGTAGGTTACGGGCCACCCCCAACCCAACCCTTCACCAAGTTCACTGTCTCTTGGCCCAGTTCATCACTAGGACTTGTCTCAGAGTTGCAGTCCAGTGGTAAGTGAGGTATGTAAGAACTCAGATTTTGATAATTGGGATTGGCAAGGCCCCTTTACCTAGGAATGCTCTTCCCATGGGCAGAAGTCAGCTAAGTTTGGTCTGGTTTTCCTTTCTGCTCTAATAGCACAGTTCTGAGTTCAATGACTCGCAATTACTGTACTCTCTCTCCCCCAGTACTCTCAGATGCTCTCCACACCATGCCACTCCTGGTAGGGGGTAGGAAAGTGGTCACATCAATGATTCATGACTACTTTTTCTGTCTCCTCAGTACCTATCTCAGTGATATGAAATTAAAATCAGGTACTATAGTACTATGAGGGCTTACCTGATTTTGGGTTCTTATGAAGGTGATTTTTTATTTCTCTTTTCTGTATAGATAGTTGTAAAATTGGTGTCCTCACATGGGCGACTGTCAAGTGAGCATTCTATTCTGCCACCTTGCTTTACCTCTCTCCCATATATTTTCTTGTTTGTATTTTGTAATTACATTCATTTTTTTTTTAGAGTTTCCATGTGTTTCTTTTTTAAGATGTCTATTTCTTTGTTGAATTTCTCATTTATACCCTGAATTATTTTTCTGGTTTCTTTGTATTACTTTTCTGTATTGTCTTGTATCTTACTGAGCTTTTTTGATAACATTATTTCTATTTTTTAAGCATTTCTTATACTTCTTGTTGGAATGTGTTTTTTGAGAATTACTGTGTTCCTTTTAATATGTCATGTTTTCTTGCTTTCTTTTTGTTTGTTTGTTTCCTTATGTTGATATCTGCACATCTGCCCATCTGGTATAAGAGTTGCTTCTTCCAATGTTATGGAGTGGCTTTCGTATGAAAATTATTTTTCTTATAGATGTATCTACAGTGTTGGATGACTAGGGTGTTTTTGCTTTGATTCTAAGTAGGTGCAGTAGTGTAATTCTATATGATTTTTTAGCTGTAATCAACATGTCATGTGTTTCTGTAAATTCCTCAGTGTCTTAGAGTACAGTTAGTGGAGGCTGTGGAATTGCTTTGCTGGGGACTTGGACACAGAAATGTTTGGCTTTGGTCACCAGTGTTGGCAGTGATAGTCTGGGCATTTCAGTCTTCAAGCTTCTGTGTGGCCTCCATGGTCGCTGATGGTGGTGAGTCTGGGCAGGCCATTCCTTGAGTCTCCAACCAGCTGGTTTGGGTGATAATAGTGGCAGCAGTAGGCCAGGTGGGCAAATGAGACCTCTGGCCTCTGGGCACTCTTTGTGGCATCAGCAGTGCAGTAGTAGTAGTAGTAGGTCAACCATTGGGCCCTGAGCAGAGGACATGAGCACCAGTAGTGGCAGCAGCAGGCTGGACAGACTATTCCCAGGCCATGAGGTAGTACCTGCAGGAGGGTGCCAGAGGCTGCACCAGTGGTTGTAGGCTGGATAAACTGGTCACTTGGCTCCTGGGATATGCATACAGTCACTGATGGTGGTTTGAATGGGCCTATTTTTAAGCGCCCAGAAGGTGTGCATGGATACCAGTGATGGTGGCTGGGGTGGATTAATCCCCAGGACCCCAGATAACATTTGTGGGTGGTGATCATGTTGAGTGGGACATACCTGCCTTCAAGCCCTTGAGAATGTGCAAGGGCACTAGCATCCAGTGGCAGGGTGGGTTTACATTTGGGGGCACTGAGTGTGGTGATGGTGGGTGGAATACATTTGTCCTCATGTCCCTGTATCAGGTGCCTGATGTGGCAGGCAGGGCAGATTGATTGCTAAGCCTCCAGATAGTATACTGGGTCTCTGATGGCAGTAGTGGTTGTCAGTGATGCAGATTTATTCTCAGACCACTAATCAGCACGCATGGGCTTTAGTAGTGATGGATGGATCCCCACTTCCCATGCGGGCATTTGCAGGTGCCTAATGGTACTGCCACTGCTTGGGGAAAGGTTGTTATCAATGGCTGTGGTCCCAGGCAAACAACTCAGGATATAGGGAGCATACACGTCGGTTACCTTTGTCCTGGAGGTAGTCTTCTAGATGAACTGCACCATCATCTACCCAGAGGGTAAGACACCATGTGAGCTAGAGTGCTGGGGACGCTCATGCATCACTGGATCCAGTTGACGTTGTGATGCTGCAGCCCTCTGAGTGGATGTGGAGAGATGTCAGTGGGGTTTCGGAAATGGGGAAATGCAGGGGTTATTGGGCCCTAGGGCAAGGTGCAGTCTAGGGGGCTGGACTCTCCAAATGGCATTGTGCTGCAAGTGCTTGGGTCTCAGGGGCTGTATGGGACTCTGTGTGAGCTTTCTCTCTGGAATAACACCATCATATGGATTCCAAGCACCTCTGCATACTAACCTTAGGGCCTCCAGGTGCCATCCTGTGGCAAGGATTGTAGGAATCCACAGTGTGAATGTGGACGGCTGAAGATATCTTGCTTACCTTTTCCCAGCAATAGGGTGTTCTTCCTGGCTACAAGCCGATTCCAGCGGGGCTGGCTGCTTTGCTTCCTTCTTGTTCTTTGCCTCAGAGTTTCCCTGTCATTTCGCTGGGGAATTCCAGTGTTCTCTCTCAGAAGCTCTATCTAATGTGTGGTCCTTTATTGGAGGAGGCAAGTCCCAGTCACCTCTATTCAGACACTGTGAAGCCCCCTCCTATATTGTGTTTTATCTATGTATAGAAAATAACAAAAAACTGTTACATAAACTGCAGCTTTTCTTATCAATTTATTCTTGCTTATAAATCTACAATCACTTGTTAATTTTTAAAGAATCTTTTAGGACTTTAATATGAATAGCTTTAAATTTATAAATCACTTAAAAGACAATAGACATTATGAAAAAACTTAATCTTGTGTGATCTTTTTACATTTTTATAGTAAGTATGCCATATATATTAGAGAAGTGGATAGCAAATATCTGACTAATAGAGTTGTTAAGAGTATGGTTTGTGGGTTCCATTAGCCAAAGTTGAAACCCCACTTGAGTATTCATGAATTATATGAGCTTATTCAAATTACTTCTTAATGAATATTTCTTTCTTCATTTGTAAAATAGTACCTGTCTCATAAGGGTTTTTGTAAATAAGACAGTCCATGCAGTCCATGTAGCGTATTATAATACTTGGTATGTAATTGAATGTTCAGTAAATATTATTTGTTGCAATTTTAAAACATATCATCCTTAGGGTAAACTCCAAAATAATAAGGCCTCAATTATTCTGATCCCTACCTATCACTTAGTAAATGGGAGTTTTATGTATTAGAAAGAGATCTAGATTTACAATTTAGAGATGTGAAAATTTAAACTGTGTAGTGACTTGAAAATATTTTTAAGTTATAAAATATAAGATCAAAGGGACAAAAAAAATATATGAGAAAATAGTTTGAATAAATTTGATTTAGTTTTCTGACTACAACATTAGACAAAACCACAAATCATGTAAGAAATCCCACTGAAAGTTACATTTAGGAGAGAAAATTTTCCGGACCTAGATTCATTTCAACTTTAAGGGACTTGTTTTTTGTTCCTAATATTATAATGAGTGACATTTCTATCTAAAATTGATACTTATCTAATTTTATTTGCTTCTAGGTGAGTTCTTGGATAAAGTGCATCCTTATAGCTTCTGGGGACTAATCTCAAGTCATCTGAATTTATTAAGAAAGCCATGATCTGAGGTAAATGACTCTCTAGATTCATGCTATAGTTATTTGATAAATGTTGACTATCATTAACCCAAAAAGCCACAATTTGGAGAAGCACAAACTTCTTGTAGAATTAATATGATAATAACATAAACTGCTTCATTTTATGGAGTCTGGTTTAGAAATGCATTGCTCTTCCACCTCTATGATCAAATTGGGCCGTAAGTTACATGCTGGGCTGATTTTTGTTGCTTTGGGTTGCTGGTAGGCTATTATCTCACTGCTAATGGTAGCCTTAGTGGCTTCCCACGGTGTTCCTTCCAAAGTTTCCAGGCCATTGTTTTAAAAATATGTTTAGGTCTTTTATAGCAAATGGTTGCTAACATGTTGTTTGTATAATAGAGAGGAAGTGGAACTTCACAGTCGTTATGGGTGGAGAGCTATTTTCAGTTGCTACTTTGCTTATTAACAAGAAAATATCTTAATAGTTTCTGAGAAAATTCAGTCCATTTTACTCAACTTACAGTCTCTGAAGTTTATAGAGAATCTTTTTTTTTTTTAATTGTACTTTAGGTTCTGGGCTACATGTGCAGATCATGCAGGATTGTTGCATAGGTATATACATGGCAAGGTGGTTTGCTGCCTCCATCCCCCTGTCACCTATACCTGGCATTTCTCCCCACGTTATCCCTCCTCCCATCCCCCGCAACTGTCCCTCCCATACCCCCACAACAGACCCCAGTATGTGATGCTCCCCTCCCTGTGTCCACGTGTTCTCATTGTTCAACACCCACCTATGAGTGAGAACATGTGGTGTTTAATTTTCTGTTCTTGTGTCAGTTTGCTGAGAATGATGGTTTCCAGATTCATCCACGTCCCTAGAAAGGACACGAATTCATCGTTTTTTATGGCTGCGTAGTGTTCCATGGTGTATACGTACCACGGTTTCTTTGTCCAGTCTATCATGGGTTGGCATTTGGGTTGGTACCAGGTCTTTGCTATTATAAACAGAGCCGCGATGAACATACGTGTGCGTATGTCTTTATAACAGAATGATTTATAGTCCTTTGAATATATACACAGTAATGGGGTTGCTGGGTCAAATGGAATTTCAATTTCTAGGTCCTTGAGGAAGCGCCACACTGTCTTCCACAATGGTTGAACTAATTTACACTCCCACCAACAGTGTAACAGTGTTCCTATTTCTCCACATCCCCTCCAGCATCTGTTGTCTCCAAATTTTTTAATGATCACCATTCTAAGTGGTATCTCAATGTGGTATAGAGAATCTTTTACAGAGAATGAAAGTCTATGTTTAAAATAATGTAAAGAGGTTATGTGTGGGATTATAAATGGTATTTAAGTACATGTTAGATATGCTTTCACATTTATGTATACAGAATTCAAAAAATAATGTATTCAGTTTGCTGTATCACATTCAAATATTTATCCCTTCATGATTAATTATAGTTACAGAAATGAGTACATAGCTTAAAAGGTTAAAAATGAAGGAAGATTGTCCTATAGATTTTTGGTACTAGATCTTTGCATGTCTGGTAGAATTTGGCTATGGCTCCATCATGTCCATAGCTTTTTTCTGGATGGTAGATGTTTTTTTTTATTATTATTAGTGATTCAGTTTTAGGACTTGTTATTTGTTGATTTAGTGGTTCAGTTACTTTCTGGCTCAGTAATGGGAGGTTGTGGGTTTCCAGGAGTTTACTCATTTCTTTTAGTTTTTATAGTTCCTGTGCTTATAAGAGTTGATAACTGTCTCTGAGGATTTTTTTTTTTTTTTTTTTGGCTATGGAGTTGATTATAATGTAGCTTTGTTGTTTCTGATGTGCTTATTTGGATCTTCTTTTTTTCCTTTGTTATTCCAGCTAGTGGTCTATTCTTTTTTTTTTTTTTTTTTCAAAAAATAAATTTTGGTATTATTGATTTTTTTTTCATTTTAATTTCTCAATTTTCAGTTCTTCTCAAATTTTTGTTATTTATTTTATTCTGCTAGATTTTGGTTTACTCTTATTTTTCTAGTTCCTCTAGGTATGACATTAGGTTCTTAATTTGAGATTTTTCTAGCTTCTTGATATAGGTGTTTAGTGCTTTATATGGTTTGGCTGTGTCCTCACTTGAAATCTCATCCTGAATTATAAACCCCAGGTATTGAGGGAGAGATGTGATGGGAAGTGATTGGATTATGGGGGCAGTTTCTCCTATGCTGTTCTTGTGATAGTGAGTAAACACTCAGATACAATAGTTTTGTAAATGGTAGTATTTTTCTCCACTCACACATACTCATTCTTTCTTGCCTGCTGCCATGTAAGATTGTGCCTCTTCCCCTTCTGCCATGATTGTAAGTTTCCTCAGGGCTTCCCAAACATGTGGAAGTGTGAGTCCATTAAACCTCTCTTCTTTATAAATTAGCCAGTCTCAGGATGTTTTTATAGCAGTGTAAAAATGAACTAATAGAGTACTGTAAGCTTTTCTTTTAATACTGAGTTAGCTGTTTCTCCAGGATTCAGTATATCATGTCTCTTTTTTATTAATGTCAAATATTTTTTATTTCTGCCTTAATTTTATTCTTTACCCAAAAGTCATTGAAGAAAAATTTGTTTCATTTCCATGTGATTGTATGATTTTGAGAGATCTTCTTGGAATTGCTTTCTATTTTTTATAGCACTGTTGTGTGAGAATGTGCTTATTGTGATTTATTTTTTGAAATTTGTTGAGCCTTGCTTTATATGCAAGCATGTGGTTGGTCTTAGGGTATGTGTCATGAGTAGATAAGAAGAGTGTATATTCTGTGTTTGTTGAATGTAGTATCCTGAAGATATCTATTGGGTCCAATTGGTCAAGTGTTGAGTTTAAGTTCAGAATATCTTTGCTAGTTTTCTGCCTTTACAATCTGTCTAATGCCAGCACCTGTTATTCTTTGACTTTATAATAATGACCATACAGACTGGTGGGACATGGTATTACATTGTGGCTTTGATTTGCATTTTTCTAACGATCAGTGATGTAGAGCTTTTTTTCATATGATTGTTGGTCACATATATGTCTTCTTTTGAAAAATGTCTGTTCATATCCTTTGCCCACTTTTTAAAGGGCTTGTTCATTTTTTAAATAAATCTGTTTAAGTTCCTTATAGATGCTGGATTTTAGACTTTTGTCTAAATGTTTTCTCTCATTTTGTAGGTTGTCTGTTTACACTGCTGATAGTGTATTTTGCTGTGCATAAGCTCTTTCGTTTAATTGGATCCCATTTCTCAATTTGTGCTTGTGTTCTAATTGCTGTTGGCATCTTTGTCATGAAACATTTGTCTATAACTTTTTCCTGAATGATATTGCCTAGGTTGACTCCCAAGTTTTTTGTCGTTTTGAGTTTAACATTTATGTCTTTAATCTATGTTGAGTTATTTTTTGTATCTGGTGTAAGGAAGGGGTCCAGTTTAAATCTTGTCCATATGGCTAGCCAGTTATCTTAGCACTATTTATTGAAAAGGGAATCCTTTCCCTATTGCTTGTTTTTGTCAGGTTTGTCAAAGATCAAATAGTTGTAAGTATGCAGTCTTTTTCTGAGTTCTCTATCCTGACTCTTTGTTGGTTCCATATGAATTTTAAAATAATTTTTCTAGTTCTGTGAAGAATGTCAATAGTTTAATAGGTATAGCATTGAATCTATAAGTTATTTTGAGAAGTATAGCCATTTAAATAATATTGATTCTTTCTGTCAATGAGCATGGAATATTTTTCTATTTGTTTGTGTCATGTATGATTTCCTTCAGCACTGATTTGTAGTTGTCCTTGTAGAGATCCTTTGCTTTCCTAGTTAGCTGTATTCCTAAGTATTTTATTCATCTTGTGTCAATTGTGAATGGTTGTACGTTCTTGATTTGGCTCTCAGCTTGACTGTTGTTGGTATATAAAAGTGCTAGTGATGTTTGCACATTGATTTTTTTGTATCTTAAGATCTTGCCAAAATTGTTTATTAGCTTAAGAAGACTTTTGACTGAGACGATGGGGTTTTCTTGATATAGGATCATTTTGTCTGCAAATAGGGATACTTTGACTTCCTCTCTTCATATTTGGATGCCCTCTATGTCTTGCTGTTGTCTGATTGCCCTGGTAAGCACTTCCAATACTATATTGAATATGAGTCGTGAGAGAAGGAATCTTTGTCTTCTGCTGGTTTTCAAGGGGAATTCTTCCAGCTTTAGCCCATTCACTTTGATGTGGGTTGTGGGTTCGTCAAAGATGGCTTTTTGAATTTTTAGAATTCTTGTGCTGATTCTTTCTCATCATTGTGGGCTTATCTACCTTCAGTCTTTGAGATTGCTGATGTTTCGATGGGTTTTTCTTTTATTTTTCCCTATTTGATTACCCTGAGTGCGTGATTGTGGTGTAAGGTTGATTCAGCCAACTGGCTTTGTTTCTGGGAGATGCTAGAAGGCCAACATTCAGTTTCAAACTCCTGGGCTATGTGCTCTAACTCTCGGGACTTATATTGAGCCCCAACTTTGTTATCTGGCTCTTTGAGGTTTGGAGTCCATTGCACTGGCAGTGCTAAAGTTCAGTAGCTTCAGCAGAGTGCTGGTGGATGTTGGGGTGCCTGATTCACTGTGAGCATTCACCACAGTGGTACAAGCAAGGTACCTGAGGGGAGCAAGGGGAACCTTCTTGATACTGTGCACTTTTTTTTTTTGAGACAGAATCTCGCTGTGTTGCCCAGGCTGTAGTGCAATGGCACACTCTTGGCTCAAGCCATTCTCCTGCCTCTGCCTCCTGAGTAGCTGGAATTGCAGGCACGCACCACTATGCCCGGCTAATTTTTGTATTTTTAGTAGAGACAAGGTTTCACCATGCTAGTCAGGCTGGTCTCGAACCCCTGACCTCATGATCCACCCGCCTCAGCCTCCCAAAGTGCTGGCATTACAGGTGTGAGCCACTGCACCTGGCTGGATACTATGCATCTTGATCTGGAGGTGATGTTGCCTTGAGGCGGTGTGCTACCCAGCACAGGTCTGGGTGCCTTCTCTGTGCCCCGCACACAGGAGTGATCCCTCAGAGTGTGAGAAAATCCTCTGTTCTCTTCAAAGTGTTAGTGTAGGGGCTGGATGCTGGTGGAGGTGGGGCTTGCTGATTCTGTGCCTGCCAAGACTCCAACTGCAAAGGTGGTTCTGGGGGTAGGGGGATGAGACTAGACTCATACGTGCTGGTGGGACAGGTAAACAAAACCCACTCTTCCAGACACACACCAGCAAAGTCATGTGGGTGATTGCTATCAGCTCGGAGGAAGTTGCAGTATGGGGAGGGTACATCTGGGCTGGTGCACAGCCCTAGGGGGCCACCTTGCTATTGCTCTATGCTAGTCAGACACAGTCTGCCAGCACAGAAGCTATGGTGTGGGCTCCCAGGGCACTCAAGACTGCCCTGTCAGGAGGTGTGGCAAGGCTGGGGCCCTGAGAAGGCCAACAGACAAGGAGTGTTCAAGTTGGACAAGGCCCATCAGATGTACAAGACCGCTCTGCAGAGATTGGGTCTGACAGTTCCCCTAGGGCTAAAGTTTCCTATAGGAGCAAGTCAAGCCTATTAGGATGGCTGTCGCTGGCCATGCTCCACTACAGACACTCCTGCACTAAACCCTCTGTGCTCTATATCAGTGACCTTGCTGTTCCACCAATTCTCTAAGCAGTTCTCCCTACCACTTCAAGTGTCCATGGTAGATGATGGATCTCCTTCTCAGGCCTTCCAGAGCCTGTGGTGAGAGTGGGTTGCTCCTTGCCAGTTCAAGTCACCCTTTCTCCTGTAGGTGTTATAGTTCAAAAATGAATCCCAGCGCATGGCAGCCCATGCTGGGTTTCCACCTTTCTCCCTCTTACTCTCAGCTTCTGTGTCTTCCCTTCATCCACTTTCAGTGCCTTCCCTCTGAAGATCCATTGAAAGGACGCCAGTTGTCTCAGTCTCTCCATGGGAGCTCTTCCAGTTGTCTGTGTCTAGTTGGCCATCTTTCCTTCTACCCTACTTTCTTGAGGCACAGAGTTAGATCGTTTATCTGAGATCATTCTTCTTTTTCAATGGTTGTATTTACTGCTATTAGTGTCCCTTGTAGAACTGCTTTTGCTGCATTCCATAACTTTTGGTATGTTGTATTTTTTGTTTGTTTTCATTAGTCTCAAGACATTTTCTATTTTTGTCATTTCATTTTGTACATTTGTTCAAAAGTGTGTTGATTAATTTCTATATATTTGTAAATTTTCCATGTTTCAAGTATTGATTCTAGTTTCATTAGGGTTGGAAAAAGTACTTGTTATGATTTCAATATTCTTAATTTGTTAAGATTTGCTTGGTGACCTACCATGTGATCTATCCTGGAAGATGTTTCACTTGTTGTTGAGATGAATGCTTATTCTGTTGCTGTTCGATGTAATGTTATGTATATGTCTTTTGACCTATTAGTATTTTTCTAATCTTTTATTTCCTCATTAAACTGTCTTCTTTCTTTCCATTATTGAATTTTGGGTTTGAAATATTCTATTATTATTGTTTTACTATTTCTTCATTCAATTGTGTCAATTTTATATATTTGGGTTCTCTCATATTAAGTGCGTATCTGCTTATAATTGTTATATATTCTCAGAGAAATGACCCTTTTATCATTATATTCTTGGAAGAGTTTTCACTTAAAGTACTCTTTGTCTAATAAGTATGGCAACCTATGCTCTCTTTGATACCATTTGCATGCAACAACTTTTTCCCTTTTACTTCCAGTCTATGTGTGTCGTTGAATCTAAAGTATCTTATAGACAGCATATAGTTTGATATTGTTTTACTCTTTTCCTGTCAGCCACTCTACCTCTTTTGATTGCAGAATTTAATATATTTCGATATAAAGGAATTACTAATGAGGAAGGACTTGCTACATTCATTTTGGTACTGTTTTCTTTCTTGATGTAGCTATTTTTTTCTCCTTTTATTCTCTTGCTGCCTTCCTTTGTGTTTTGTTGATATTTTGTAGGACATCTTTCCAGTGTTTTCTCATTTTCTTTTCTGTGCCATCTGTGAGTATTTTCTTTGAGGTTTCCAGGAACTTATAAAAAACATTTTATACTTATGACAATTTATTTTAAGCTGATAACTATGTAACTACATAAGTATACAGAAACTCTGCCATTTTACATCTCCCCTACTTTGTGTTATTGATATTACAAATGACATTTTTTTCCTTTTTGTATTCAATAACATAGATTTATAGTTATAATAATTTTATATTTTATGTTTGATAACAGAAATAAAAGTGATTTGTACACATACATATTTATAATGTACAACATGATGTTTCAATACACATACACATCGTGAAATGATTATTAAAATCAATCTAATTAATATATTCATCACCTTACAGTTACCTTTTTTCTTTTTTGTGATGAAGACACTTAAGATCTACTCTCTTAGCAAATTTCAAGTATACAGTACATTATGGTTAAATATAGATACCATGCTGTACATTAGATCTCCAAAACTTATAATAGAAAATACATATAATTAAACAACAGCTACCAATTTATCCACCACCTAACACTGGGCAAGCATCCCTCTACTCTGTTTATATGAGATTGATTTTATTTATTTATTGTTTTGAGACACAGTCTTGCTCTGTTGCCCAGGCTTGAGTGCAGTGGCATGATCTTGGCTCGCTGCAACCTTTGCCTCCTGGGTTCAAGTGATTCTACTGCCTCAGCCTCCCGAGTCCGAGTAGCTAGGATTACAGGACTGTGCCACCACGCCCAGCTAATTTTTTTTTTTTTTTTTTTTTTTTTTTTTTTTTTTTTTTTTTTTTTTTTTTTTTTGTATTTTTAGTGAAGATAGGGTTTCACCATGTTGGCCAGGTTGGTCTTGAACTCTTGACCTCAAGTGATCTGCCCTCCTCAGCCTCTCAAAGTGCTGGGATTACAGGTATAAGCAAAGTTTGTCATTATTGGGTTCCATGTATAAATGAGATCATGCAATGTTTGTCTTTCTGTATGTAGCTTACTTCACTTAACATAAAATTCTCCAGTTTCATTCATATTGTCATAAATTGCATAGTTTTCTTATTTTTATGGCTGAATAACAATCGCTTATATATATATAATGATATATGTATTTATGGCTGGATAACAATGGCTAATTTTATATATGTGTGTGTGTGTGTGTGTGTGTGTGTGTGTGTGTATACAGATTGTAATTATTTATCTGTAGAAAGATGCTTAGGTTTTTTTCATATATTAGCTATTTTAAATTACATGGTTTGGATGTTTTGTCCCCTCCAAATTTCATGTTGGCATGTGACTTCCAATGTTGGAGGTGGGCTTAGTGGGAAGTGTTTGGGTCTAGACAGTAGATCCCTTATGAATGTCTTGGCACCATCCCCATGGTAATGAGTGAGTTCTCCTGGTAGTTTGTGTGAAAGCTGGTTTTTTAAAAGGTGTGTGGCAATTTCCCCCCCTCCCTCTTGCTCCCCTCCCTCTTGCTCCCACTTTCACCATTTGATATACCTTCTTCCCCTTCACCTCCCACCATGAGTGAAAGTTTCCTGAGGCTTCACTAAGAGCAAATGCTGATGCCATGCTTTCTGTATGTCCTAGAGAATGGCAAACAACAACAACAAAAAAAAAAACATAAAAAACACCTCTTCTCTTTGTAGATTACCCAGCCTCAGATATTTCTTTATAGCAATGTAAAAACAGACTAACACAGAAAATTGGGCCGTGAGTGGGAATTGATGTAAAGACCCATGAAGATGTGGAAGTGGTTTTGGAACTGGATATGGGCAAAGGTTGGAAGAGTTTGGAGGGCTCAGAAGGACAGTTTGTGATGGAAGTAAAGTTAGGTTTATCTACATTAGTACATGTTGTACTGTGTTTTTTTTTTTTTCCTATTCCTGTATGGTTTTCCATTGAGCAAATATGACAATTTACTATTCCATTCACTCCTGACAGAAACCCTGGTAATTTTCAATATGGGCCTACTATGAATAGTACTTCCATGAACATTTTATACATTTCTTTAGGTGAATATATGCAGTTTGTTATGTATATAGAGAAGCAAATTTTGACACAAGGTGTGCATATATTCATCTTTAATACTGCCAACTATAAAAATTACATGTGTCAATTTAAACTATCACCAGACATATATGAGAGTTCTGGTTGTTTCATATCCTGATTAACATTTGTTGTTTTTTGATCTTTTTATTTTAGCCAGTAAGTGACTATATGGTGTCTTAATACCCATTTATTGTCAAAATGATATCATATAAAGAAAAACATTGAAAATATGTGGAATTAATGAATATATTATACCTTTCTTGTGGATTTTTTAATTTTAGCAAAGAGAAGAAGTGATATTTATGTCTATGACAAATCACTCTGTCATCTTGCTGCTGCAAAAATAAATAGAAAATCTGGGAGTCCGATGTCAGAATTGGATGGAAATTATTCAAACTATGAGATCTTTTGCCAATTCCTACAGATGAAAATTGATAGGTGTTAGCAGGACCAGAAAGGCATTTATCTGTCATGGAGAGTTCACCCTTTTTACTAGTTCCTTCATTTATTTACTGTAACAATTTCTAAATGTACACATCTAGGGCTAATTCTCTAACTGCGTTTTGGGCATTTGCATAGTGGTATTCTATCAACAATTAGAGTTCATTAGGTAGTGTGGAAAAAACTGCACAGAGAATCTAGAAACTGTATTATTGAGTTGTGTCTGACTCTAACTAGAATTGGGCTTTTAAACATGTAACTTAATCTTTTATTTTTGTGAGAACTGGGGAATATTTCCATTTCAGAGACTCGTTCCTGTGATTCCCTCTTCTCCATGGTTTGCTCCCTCACATCCTTTAGGTTTTACTTGAATGTAACTAATTTGAGGGGCCCTTATTTTTCCATTGTATTTGAAAGGTTACCCTCCACTTACCTCCAATGCAGCAGCTCTGGCTTTGTCTTTTAGCATTTATCTCTTTCCAACATTTATATAGCAAATGAGTTGGTTAGTTTATTGTTTTTCTTTCAATTGTGTATAAACTCTATGAGGGTAGGATATGCTGTTATTTTGACTGCTTGACATATAAAAATATCTCAAATATATATCTTAAATTATTAAAGGCTGATTTGTAATCTCTAAAATTATTGGAATGAACAAACTGATCCATAAAATATTTTCTATGTCTAAAATTCTGAATCTATGACTATAACAGGACTAATGATCGACCTCAGTATCATGATTTCTTCCTTCTACAACAGAATGGATTCTCCTTATAACTAGCTGTGAGATTTCAGATTCATTTATAACTCATTCATCTTTTCTGAAATTTTCATTTCCATTATAGGTATTTTTTATCAGTGTTTCGTTATTTTTAATATTCTATGTTTATTTTGTGTCCCTACTATGTTTACTTTAGTCCATTTCTTTATAGTTGAGTTTGTTCTTTAGCATACTTAATCTCGTTTGGCTTTGTGTCACCACCCAAATCTCATATTGAATTGTAATCCCTAATGTTGGAGTAGGGACCTGCTGGGAGGTAATTGGATCATGGGGGCGGACTTTCCCCTGCTGTTCTGTCATGAATCTTACAACTAGGAATTCAGAGATAACATGAGTCTGAATTCTAGAGTGAGTTCTCAGGAGATCTGGTTGTTTAAAAGTGTATAACACTTCCCCCTTCGTTCTCTCTCCTGCTCCAACATGTGAAGATGTGTTCATTTTCCCCTTTGCCTTCTGCCATATTTGTGAGTTTCCTGAGGTTTCCCAGCCATGCTTCTTGTATAGCCTGCAGAACTATGAGTCAATTAAAACTCCTTTCTTTGTAAACTACCTGGTCTCAAGTCATTCTTTATAGCAGTGTGAGAATGGACTAATACACATACCAAATTCATGTTGCATGGCACTGTAGAAGAATGTAACTGAAAGATAGGATCACCCAATCAATTCTACCTATATATCGGGATTCTGCATAAGATACATTCCATTATTTAAAATAATGTTCCACATTGGAAATAGTATGGACCTACATCTCTCATTTTTTACTGAATTTTAAATTGGTGTCTTCAATATTATACATTTCTCCAAACTTAGATGGAAAAGTCATCTGGCATTTTGAATGATACTCTTCAAGGCATATTGAACACATTCTAAGTACAAACTTTACAGTGCATGAATCAGATGGACAAATACTCTTTTCTTGTTTCTACAATTTATAGAGATCTTTTTATCAAGTCTTTCTTCAGTCTGAGACTTAACTGAACCTGCCCATTTTGGTAGAACTGTTAACTCACAATTTTTTTTTTTTTTTTGAGACGGAGTCTTGCTCCGTCACCCAGGATGGAGTGCGGTGGCGCGATCTCAGCTCACTGCAACCTCTGCCTCCCAGGTTCAAGCGATTCTCCTGCCTCAGCCTCCTGAGTAGCTGAGATTGCAGGTGCCGGCTACCATACCCAGCTAATGTTTGTATTTTTAGTAGAGATGGGGTTTTACCATGTTGACCAAGCTGGTCTCAAACTCCTAACTTCAGGTAATCTGCCCGCCTTGGCCTCCCAAAGTACTGGGATTACATATGTGAGCCACCGTGCCTGGCAAATCAGTAATTTTTAAAATTCAATTCATGACTTTCTACATAAGGAAAGGTTTTACTTTCCCTCTCCATTTTTTTTTTCTGAGGTGGTATTTAATTACAGGTGAAGATGACAGGCTCATATAGAATCAAAGAGGTATTGAGGGAGGAGTTATCTGATTCTAGATTGTCATGTGTCCTTCTCATGTATCCTTTGGAATATATAGCATTCTGTATTGCTCTCAGCTGTAATCATTTTTCATCCCGATATTATTTAAGATAGTTATGCTACTTCTGAATTCCTAGTTGTAAGATAAATGCTATTTTGTACTACAACATGACATTATTTCAACAATGACATCCTTAGAATCTACCACCTAACTTTCTTGTCTCCAATCTCTCTCTCTCTTTTTTTTTTTTTTCTTACTTTTGTGCCTTTCCTGGGAGCAGAGAAAAATTTTCCTTCTCTCTTGTGTCACTCTGCAGCCACAAAAAAAAAAAAAACCTTCACAAACTGTGTCAGACAAACTGATATTTCTAGTAAAACTTGACATCTTTGCCTAATTTGCCTGCTGTTACGCAGTGCTGAAGTGTAGTAAAGGCTGGAGTCTTGAAGATCTTTAAGTTGTAAGACAAACAAAGCACAGATTTCTACTCTTTGTAAACTGTATTCTATTTGGAAGTTCTATTCCCCTCACCTTCCTCAAAACTTAAATGTGCTTTAAGTGAGGCATAATTCAAGATCCTTTTAAGAAAATCACTCCAGCACTAATGCATATGTTTCTTTTCTTACTCAGCCTCTGCCTCCTCTTGCCAAGCCAAGGAGTTTTAGTGAAATATCTGTTGTGGCCTCCCTTCCATTGGCCAGTGGCAGCCAAAGACTAGCTTCAGTAGTGACCAAAAATTTGGGAGACAAAGTTATTACAATTGGATGTGCACAGACACACAGACACACACATACACACACACAGGTAAATATTTCAAAAATAACTTTGCCACAGCTAATTCTACTCCAATATTGCTGTGGAACATTCAATATGATAAATACATAGTATATATTTGGTATATTTGTGAATTTAAAAATGTATTGGTTTTGCTCTTCTTAAGACAGAGATATTACATTTGAATTCATATAAGTTCACTTTTTGCATTGATTTACTATGGATTAAAAGTAAAACAAATAAACAGTGTATACCAGAGAAGTCCTCAACACCTTGGGAGATACTAAGATGGATTTACATGTAAAATCTGCCCTCAATGAGTTTATATGCTAATAGGAAGAGACATGTGTTCATAAATAACTCTAACACAAAGCAGATTGTGTGCCATAATAATAAGACATATTAATAACTACAATTTATTGGACTTTGATATCTGCCAAGCTCCATACTTGGTACTTCACACACACTAACTTATTTATTGCACATAACAGCTAGTGATGTTTTTGTTATTATCTCAGTAGATAAACCTCAGGGAGGTGAGACGATTTGCCCATAGAAGCTGAATTATATAAAAACTCAGAGAAAGAAAAGATTACTATTAGTAGGGTGGGATTAAGACCTGCCTTATTAATGAAGAAACATTTAAACTAGGTCTTCATTTCAGTGCATGGGAAATTTACAGACGTATTTGGAGAATACAGTATTATTGGCATCAAAATAACAAAAGATTTGGGAGGAGGTTATATGATTAGGAATGTACTTTGAAGAGATTTCTGATAGAAGTTTGAAGATCAGAGAGTAAAGATATTTCTCATCAGGAAGAATAAAATTAAATGTTAAATGCATCTTTAGTGAATAATTGGCACATTAACTGAGAATTGCGTATTTTAATAACTATAAATTCATATAACTTAAGCAAGTCTACAAGTCCATAGTCCAGTTATGCATCAGTGCTCAAGATGTAGTGAAATTAGAAGCCAGTGACACATATTGTCCCCTTTTAAAAAGCTGGATATTTAAATGTCTTTTGCTGTCACACACATAGAAAGCTTCAAAAAAAATGCCATTATTTGATAATTATATCTATTAAATAATGAATATTTAATGACTATGTTTCAATCCTTGAAAAAAGAAAGAAACTATAGTTATCTAATAATGTAATTTATTCATCTACTCCAAGGGATCTCTCTTTTGAATGAATCCTTTAATTATTTATGGTCTTTGATGGAGCTTCCATAGACACCAATTTTGTCACATCAACTTTATGTTATAAATGTGTTAATAGTTAAGAATCTTGAGCAAAATAAACAGATCGGAGATTTTACAAGTCTGGCCATAGATTTGATCTGAACTAAAAATCAAATTTAAAAGGCATCCTTTTTAGCAATGTTACTTTCCATTGTAGCTAAGATTTAATCATCACTAATGTCTCCATAGTTTTCTGATAAGATTATGGGGCTAATAAAAGCAAAGTTACATATTTATATAATTGTAAAAGTCGATTAGCTTTCCACAGATAAACACATCATCTTCTCAGTGCTATTGATGAAAATCATGCTCAGCAAACCACTGATTTCAATAGATATTAATAGGAATTATGTTAGAGTTTCTCTGGTCAACTTAGTTTGAGAAAATACTAACTTCAAATTTACTGCAAATTACTTCAAAATACCAACTTCATATTTTGTTTTGTTTTATTATAAACTTTCTCTTAGCTTTTAATATGCTTATATGCACCGTAAATTTCTAAGAAAATAATATGGTATGTAGTATTTCTTAAAATGATGTTATCACAATCCTTTATTATATAAACATTTTACCTGAATATTAAGTTATACAATATACTTGCAATATTCAGCTGTATACCATACAACAAAAATTCTTGTAATATGTGTTTTCTTATTTTTATTTTTATTATAAGTTTCGGGGTACATGTGCAGGATGTGCAAGTTTGTTACACAGGTAAATGTGTGCCATAGTGGTTTGCTGCACCTATCAATCCATCACCTAAGTATTAAGCCCTGCATGCATTAAGTATTTTTCTCAATGCTCTCCCTCCCCGCACCTCACCTACCAGCAGTACCAAGTGTGAAAGTGTGTGTTGTTCCCCTCCCTGTGTCCACATGTTCTCATTGTTCAGTTCCCACGTATAAGTGAGAAGATGAAGTGTTTGGTTTTCTGTTTCTGTCTTAGTTTGCTGAGGATAATGACTTCCAGCTCCATCCATGTCCCTGCAAATGACATGATCTTATATATCTTTCTGTGGCTGCATAGTATTCCTTGGTATATATGTACCATATATTCTTTTTCAGTCTATCATTGTTGGGCATTTGGGTTGATTCCATGTCTTCGTTATCGTGAGTAGTGCTGCAAATAACATATGTGTACATATATCTTTATAATAGAATAATTTATATTCTTTTGGATATATACCCAATAATAGCATTGCTGGGTCAAATGATATTTCTGGTTCTAGATCTTTGAGGAATCACTATACTATCTTCCACAATGGTTGAATTAATTCAAATTCCCACCCAACAGTGTAAAAGAATTCCTATTTCTCTGCAAACTTGCCAGCACCTGTTATTTCTTGACTTTTTAATAATTGCCATTCTGACTGATATGAGATGGTAACTCATTGTGGTTTTGATTTACATTTCTCTAATGATCAATGATGTTGAGCTTTTTTACATGTATTTGTTGACCGCATGAATGTCTTCTTTTGAGTAGTGTCTGCTCAAAGCTTTTTACCACTTTTTAATAGGCTTGTTTTATTTTTCTTTTAAATTTATATAAGTTCCTTGTAGATTCTGGATATTAGGCCTTTGTCAGATGGACAGATTGCAAAGATTTTCTCCATTCTGTAGGTTACCTGTTTGTTCTGATGACAGTTTCTTTTGCTGGGCAGAAGTTCTTTAATTGCATCTCATTTATCAATTTTTGATTTTGTTGCAATTGCTTTTGGTGTTTTCATCATAAAATATTTGCCCATCGCTATGTCCTGAATGGTATTGTCTAGATTTTCATCTAAGGTTTTTATAATTTGGGGTTTTACATTTAAGTCTTTAATCCATCTTGAGTTAATTTTTGTATAAGGTGTAAGGAAGGGGTCCAGTTTCAATTTTCTGCATATGGTTAGCCAGTTCTCCTAGCACCATTTATTAAATAGGGAATCCTTTTCTCAATGCTTGTTTCTGTCAATTTCATTGACAATAAGATGATTGTAGATGTGCAGTTTTATTTGTAATTTCTCTAATCTGTTCCATTGGTCTATGTTCCTGATTTTGTACCAGTGCCATGCTGTTGTAGCCTGTAGTATGGTTTGAAGTTTGATGATGTAATGCTCCCAGATTTTTTTTTTTTTTTTTTTTTTTTTTTTTTTTTTTTTTTTTTTTTTTTTTTTTTTTTTTTTTTTTTTTTTTTTTTTTTTTTTTTTTTTTTTTTTTTTTTTTTTTTTTTTTTTTTTTTTTTTTGCTTAGGATTGTCTGGGCTTATATGAGCTCTTTTTTGGTTCCATAGGAATATTAGAATAGTTTCTTCTAAATCTGTGGAGAAAGTCGATGGTAGTCTAATGGGAATAGCATTGAATCTATAAATTACTTTAAGCAGTATGGCCATTTTCATAATATTGATTCTTCCTATCCATGAGCATGGAATGTTTCTTCCATTTGCTTATGTACTCTCTAATTTTCTTGAGCAATGGTTTGTAATTCTCCTTGAAGAGGTCCTTTACTTTCCTTGTTAGTTGTATTCCTAGGTTTTTTTATTATCTTTGTAGCAATTGTGAATAGGAGTTCATGATTTGGCTCTCTGCTTGCCTATTGTTGGTGCATAGGAATGCTTGTGACTTTTGCACATTAATTTTGTATCCTGAGACTGCTGAGGTTGCTTATCAGCTTAAGAACCTTTTGGGTTGAGATGATGGAGATTTCTAGATATAGGATTATGCCATTTGCAAACAAAGAGAATTTGACTTTCTCTCTTCCTATTTGAATAGCCTTTAGTTGTGTCTCTTTCCTTATTTCTCTGGCCAGAACTTCCAATACTATGTTCAATAGGAGTGTTGATAGAGGGCATCCTTGTCTTGTGCTGGTTTTCAAGGGGAATGCTTCCAGCTTTTGCCCATTCAGTATAATATTAGGTATGGCTTTGGCATAAATCGCTCTTATTATTTTGAGGTATGTTTCTTCAATACCTAGTTTATTGAGAGTTTTTAACATGAAAGAATGTTGAATTTTACTGATGGTCTTTCCTGCATCTATTGAGATAATCATGTGGTTTTCTTCTTTTATTCTGTTTATATGATGAATTATGTTTATTGATTTGCATATGTTCAACCAGCCTTGCATCCCACAGATGAAACCAACTTGATCGTTGTGGATAAAGTTTCTGATGTGCTGCTGAATTCAGTTTGTCAAGATTTTATTGATAACTTTTACATTCATATTCATCAGGGACATTGGCCTAAAGTTTCCTTTTTGTTCTTATATTTCAGCCAGGTTTTGGTACGGGGGTGATGCTGGCTTCATAGAATGAGTTAGGGAGGAGTCCCTCCTTTTCAGTTGTTTGGAATCGTTTCAGAGTGAAGGGTATAAGTTCCTCTTTGTATATCTGGTAGGATTCAGGTGTAAATCCATCTGGTCCTGGGCTTTCTTTTGATTGGTAGGCTATTTATTACTACCTAAATTTCAGAACTTGTTATTGGTCTACTCGGGGATTTAACTTCTTCCTGGTTTAGTCTTCAGAGGGTGTATGTGTCCAGAAATTTATGTACTTCTAGATTTTCTAGTTTATTTGAACAGAGATGTTTATAGTAGTCTCAATGGTTGTTCATATTTCTGTGGAGTCAGTGTTGATATCTTCTTTATCATTTTTTATTGTGTCTATTTGATTCTTTTTTCTTCATTATTAGTGTAGTTAGTGGTCAATTTGTTAATATTTTCCAAAAACCAGCTCCTGGATTTATTTTTTCAAAGGGTTTCTTGTGTCTCTATCTCCTACAGTTCCACTCTGACCTTGGTTATTTCCTTTCTTTGGCTAGCTTTGGAGTTTCATTGCTCTTGGTTCTCTAGTTCTTTCAGTTGTGGTATTAAGGGGTCAATTTGAGGTCTTTCTAGCTTTTCTATGTGGGCATTTAGTGCTATAAATTTTCCCTCTTAACACTGCTTTAGCTGCATCCCAGAGATTTTGATATGTTGTCTCTTCATTCTCATTGGTTTCAAAGAACTTCTTGATTTCTGCCTTAATTTCATTATTTACCCAGAAGTCATTCAGGAGCAAGTTGTTCAGTTTCCATATTATTGTATAGTTTTGAGTCAGTTTCTTAATCTTGAGTTCTAATTTGATTGTGCTGTGGCTGAGAGACTGTTATGTTTTCAGTTCTTTTGCATTTGCTGAGGAGTGATTTAATTCCAATTAAGTGATCAATTTTAGAGTAAGTGCCATGTGATATCGAGAAGAATGTATATTCTATATCTTGGGGTGGAGAGTTCTGTAGACATCTATCAGGTCCACTTGATTCAGAGCTGAGTTCAAGTCCTGAATAGCTTTGTTAATTTTCTGTTTCGATGATCTGTCTAATATTGACAGTGAGGTGTTAAAGTCTCCCCACTGTGGGAGTCTGTTGTGTGGGAGTCTAAGTCTCTTTGTAAGTCTTTAAGAACTTGTTTTATGAATCTGGGTGCTCCTATATTGGATTCATAAATATTTAGGTTAGGTCTTCTCATTGAATTTACCCCCTTTACCATTATGCAGTGACCTTCTTTGTCTTTTATCATCTTTGTGGGTTTAATCTCTGTTTTGTAAGAAACTAGGTTTGCAACTCCTGCTTTTTTCTGCTTTCCGTTTCCTAGTAAATTTTTCTCCTTGCTTTTATTTTGAGTCTATGTATATCTTTGCATATTAGATGGGTTCTCTTGAATAGAGCATGCCTATGGATCTTGATGATTTATCCAGCTTTCCATTCTGTATCTTTTAATTGTGGCATTTAGACTATTTACCTTTAAGGTTAGTATTGTTATGTGTGAATTTGATCCTGTCATCATGACGCTAGCTGGTTATTTTACAGACCTGTTTATGTAGTTGCTTCATAGTGTCACTGATCTGTGTACTTCAGTGTGTTTTTGTAGTGGCTGCTAACATTTTTGTTTTTAAATCATATTTAGTGCTTCCTTCAGGAGCTTTTGTAAGGCAGACCTGGTGGTGATGAATTCCCTCAGCATTTGTTTGTCTGAAAAATATTTTATTTCTCCTCTACTTATGAAGTTTAGTTTGGCCAGATATGAATTTTAGATTTAAAATTTTTTTCTTTAAAAATGTAAAATATAGCCCCTCCCTGCCAATTTCTTCTGACATGTAGGTTTCTGCTGAAAGGTCATCTGTTAGTCTGACTTCTATTTATAGGTGACCTGGCGTTTCTCTTTGGCTGTCCTTAACATTTTTTTTTTCATTCACTTCGACCTTGAATCTAATGATTATGTGTCTTGGGGTTGATATTCTTATGGAGTATCTTACTGGAGTTCTCTGGATTTCCTGAATATGAGTGTTGGCCTCTTGTGCTAGGTTGGGGGATTTTTCTGAAATGATATCCTGAAATGTGTTTTTCAAGTTGGTTTCATTCTTTGCATCTCTTTCAAGTATCCTTATCAGTCATAGGTTTGGTCTTTTAACATGATCCCATAGTTCTTGGAGGTTTTGTTTGTTCTTTTTTATTCCTTTTTCTCTAATGTTGTCCACCTGCCTTATTTCAGCAAGTCATCAAGCTCTGATATCCTTTCTTCTGTCTGGTTTATTCAGCTATTAATACTTGTGTTTGCACTATAAAGGTGTCACGTTGTATTTTTTCTGCCCAATCAGGTCATTTATGTTCCTCTCTAAACTGGTTATTCTTGTTAATAGTGCCTGTAATGTTTTATCATGGTTCTTAGCTTCTTTTCAATGAGTTAGAACATACTCCTTTAGTTCAGTGAAGTTTGCTATTACCCATCTTCTGAATCCTACTTCTGTCTATTTATCCATCTTAGCCTCAGCCCAGTTCTGTGCCGTTACTGGAGATGTGTTGAGATCATTTGGAGGAGAAGAGGCACTCTGGCTTTTTGAGTTTTTAGCATTTTTGCTTTGATATTTTTCTAATCTTCATGGGTTTATCTACCTTTAATCTCTGAGGCTGCTGACCTATGGATGGGATTTTTATGGGGTCTTTTTGTTGATTTTATTGTTGTTGTTGCTTTCTGTTTTACTTTTGGCAGTCAGGCCCTTCTTTCATAGTGCTGCTGCAGTTTGCTGAGGGTTCTCTCCAGACCCTGTTCACCTGGGTCCCTCCTGTCCCTGGAGGTATCACCAGTGGAAGCTGCAGACCAGCAAAGTTGGCAGCCTGATCCTTCCTCTGTCCCAGAGGGACACTGACCTGATGCCAGCCAGCATGCTTCAGTCACGAGGAGCAGGATCAAGGACTCATTTAAATAACAGTCTGGTTGCCAACAAACATATGAAAAAAAGCTCAACATCACTGGTCATTAGGGAAATGCAAATCAAAACCACAATGACATACCATCTCATGCCAGTTAGATTGGTGATCATTAAAAAGGCAGAAAACAACAGATGTTGGAGAGGATATGGAGAAATAGGAAAGCTTTAACACTGTTGGTGGGAGTGTAAATTAATCCAACCATTGTGGAAGACAGTGTGGCAATTCCTCAAGGATCTAGAATGAGAAATACCATTTGACATTTGACCCAGCAATCCCTTTACTAGGTATATACCCAAAGGATTATAAATCATTCTACTATAAAGACACATGCACACATATGTTTATTGCAGCACTGTTCACAATAGCAAAGACTTGGAACCAACCCAAATTCCCTTCAATGATAGACTGGCTAAAGTAAATGTGGCATATATACACCATGGAATACTAGGTAGCCATAAAAAGGATGAGCTCATGTCCTTTGCAGGGGCATGGATGAAGCTGGAAACCATCCTACTCAGCAAACAAACACAGGAACAGAAAACCAAACACCACATGTTCTTACTCATAAGTAGGAGTTGAACAATGAGAACACACGGACACAGGGAGGGGAACATCACACAGTGGGGCCTGTCAAGAGGTGGGGATCTAGGGGAGGGATAGCAGTAGGAGAAATACCTAATGTAGTTGACAGGTTGATGGGTGCAGAAAACCAGCATGACAGATGTAAACCTATGTAATAAACTTGTATGTTCTGCACATTTATCCTAGAACTTAAAATATAAGAGAATAATGTAATCATCTCTACCTATAAGTTGGATTTGCATTATGAATCTTGTACTCTTATTAATGCATTATGATTATTACATTATTAATCTTGTAATCTTATAAGATTCATAATGCAAATCCAACTTCTATGTCTAAGATTAGTGTCCTACTAATTGGAACAATGTGGAAGTATGTATGGGATGTGACCACAAAGCAATGTTAGTGGTTCAGATTTGTATCACTCCACTAGTCAACAGTATGGATGTAGTCCACCTATCACTTTTGAACCCATACATTCTCTAGGACTATTTCATTATTATCCTTTATTGTTTCTTACATGCTTTGACCAGTGACTTGCTAAAATCCAAACACACTATGTCTATAGAATTTTTCTATCTATGAATTTAGTCACCCTAGCCAACAGCAATTTGTTGAGTCTCATATGAGTTGTTTTCAGTGCATTTATGATTTTCATGGTTTATGAATTTCAGAGAGTGGTAGCACAATCCTCCACCACCTCCCTTGGCTGAGGGAGGGAGCTCCCTTTGCCTTGCGTAGCTCTGGGGTGAGCCCTCACTCCACCCTGCTTTTTCTGGCTCCCAGTGGGTCACACCAACCACCTAGTGAGTCCCAATGAGGGAACCTTTGTACTTCAATTGAAGATGCAAAATTCACTTGCAGTTTTCATCCTTCTTGGTGGGAACTGCAGAGCAGAGCTGTTTCTATTTGACCATTTTGGCTGCTCCCCACCATATGTGTTGTTTTTATGTTCAGATTCAAATAACCATTATACATAGGGAAAAACTAACGATTTATTTCTGTGTGTGTATCTGGTTTACTAATTTATTCAAATAATACTTAGGTGGATGCTGACTGGACACATTTCATAACCCAGTGGCTATTTGCTGCATGGTGACAGTTTAGTTTGTGTTTCCCTGAAGTGAGAGGTTTAAACGCAAAGAATGTACCTGGATGTGGCCATGAATACCAACAGAGGTATAGATATATAAGACAGGGAAGGCAAGGCAGCTGATAGTGAGTGTGATCTTAAGCCATTTACCACAATGGACAAGCACATATTAATCTTGCAAGGAAATCCCATAAAACTTTTCAAAAATGCATACTTTCACATTATCCCAGCTATGGGATGATGAAACTGTGATGTTCATACCCACACAGCAACCAGTCATTTGTTAAGAGCTGTCCTTGGGAATTAGGAGTGAGTTGGGGAGGTGAGAAAGTGGAATTGTTTTCTAGGCACTTCTGGGCAAAATGGTCTCTGGCAGTACTACCCAACACATTATCTGTTAACAGAGCATGTTTACCAGTTATGGGAATACATTTCCAAATTGCCAGTATTTACGAAGTGGTGAATAGATTGCAAGGAATCACCCAATAATAGATTAATGGGGCTTGAGAACAAATGGTGAATTGGTCATGCATTTCTTACTTCCTATTCCACTGAATTTTCAGTCATGGGGAGAAAGAGCCTTACAAGGGAAAAAGTCATTAGAGCAGTGGAAAATAAGAAATGATACCACCAGTAACAAACCTGCATGTTCTGCACATGTACGCCGGAACTTAAAGTACAATAAAAAATAAAATAAAATAAATAAAAGGTACCATCAGTAGTTCAGAAATGTTGAGAGACATCTAACAAGTAGAAAGTAAGTAGAATGGCATTGACAAAGAAAATCAGATCACAAAATATGCAGAGAGGCTTCTTATAGATAAGAATGGGTCTGTGGAAGCTCTAAGCACAGGGTCAGTTCAAGAAAGAATGGAAAAGAGTTTTGAAATATATATCAGGGTGATTAATTAGAAAACTTTGTTTGGAGCAGCAAAGCTTTTTTTTATTTTTCTCTCTCCACCTCTTTTATTTGTGTTGAACACTTGGCAGAAGGCCATGTGCAAACACACTGAGTATTAGTTCTGAGGCTGGAAATGAACAGTAGAGCTCAGATTTCCCTTAGATACCCAGAACAGGCAGGGAATCTCTCACAGTCAAAGGACAACCATATCAGGAGCATGTTCCCTTTCCCTTCACTCCACCAGATCAGACCATGGTAAACAGGTTAGGCAGGATGTGGAGACAGAGGTGCTCAAAACAATTCTGAGCACACCAACATGAATTATCAAATATCTGTGGTAAATAAATATAGAAAGCAAAATGCTACAATTAAGCAACAGGAGATTTAACATTCCCCTCCTTCATCAAAGGAGAAACTTAATATTGCCTGCTTGAAGAGTAGAATGTTCTCTGATTATTGGTGAATTACTGAATAACATTGAATCAAAGAATCCTTTACCAAGGCAAGTGAAATGGGTACATGCTGGAATGTAAAAGAGAAAACTGAACCTTGGTAAAAGGATATTTAGATATACCAATGTTGTTCTAGGTAGATTTCCAGAGAGAGAGATTAAAATAAATGTGAAAAGTAACTAAATCATGGAAGAAAATTTCCCAGACTTACTGATCACCAGCAAGTTGAATGGCAAAAGGGATAAATGGTAACTATCCACACATAGATACATAGTGATGAGATGTTAGAACAGTGAAAATAAAAACCTTTAAATGGTTTTATACAGAAACATGAAACAGAAACAAAAATAAAACAAAAACATGTAGAGTCTCCACTAAAGATAATTAGTCATATCACTGTGACACTTACTATCTACAGTATCAGGTAAAAAACATGGAGCAGGAATACTTGATATTAAATAATAACATCAAGAAAAGGCCATCAACATTAAATACAATTTATTTGTTAGGAAAGAGAAGTAAAATTCATCAAATGCCTAATGGATTAAAACTTTTGTATTATGATTTTATCTCACCTAGAACTCCTGAGGCAGAGAAAGCATGGAGGTATCAATTACTCAAAGCAAGACAGAAGTTATTAGTAGATGTATGATACAAACTCATGTCTTTTAGATGCTATGAGCTCTTGTTGTATCCATTGCTATTTTCTTCATATTTCTTTATTATTACTGTTATTCAAAAAATATTTGTGGGTACATAGTAGGTGTATATATTTATGAGGTACAGGACATGTTTTGGTACAGGCATGCAATGTGAGATAAGTACATCATGGAAAATGGGTATCCATCCCCTCAAGCATTTCTCCTTTCTGTTAAAAGCAATCTGATTACATTATTTGTTATTTAAAAACATACAATTAAGTTATTATTGACTTATAGCTACCCTATTGTGCTATCAAATAGTAGGCCTTATTCATTCTTTCTAATTTTTTTTGTATCCATTAACCAAACCTACTGCCACCAGCCACCAGTCTCTGCTATGCTTCCCAGCCTCTGTTCGCCATCCTTCTACTCTCTATGTCCATGAGTTCAATTAATTTAGATCCCACAAATACGTGAGATCATGGGATGTTTGTTTTTCTATGCCTGACTTATTTCACTTAACATAATGATCTCCTGTTCTATCTATATTGTGGCAAAAGACTGGATCTCATTCTTTTTATGGCTGAATAGTACTCCATATTTTCTTTATGCATTCATCTGTTGATAGACACTTAAGTTGCTTTGAAATCTTAGCTATTGTAAACAGTGCAAGTACAGGAGTGCAGATATCTCTTCAATATACTGATTTTTTTTTTGAGGGTTATATACCCAGCAATGGACTTACTGGATATTTTGGTAGCTCAATTTTTCGTTCGGAGGAACCTCCAAACTGTTCTCCATAGTGGTTGTACTAATTTACTTTCCCACTAATGGTGTACCAGGGTTCGCTTTTCTCCACATTCTCACAAGCATTTGTTAGTGCTTGTCTTTTGGATATAAGCCATTTTAACTAGGGTAAGATGATATCTCATTGTAGTTTTGATTTGCATTTCTCTAATGATCAGTAATGTTGAGCACCTTTTCCCATGCTGGTTTGCCATTTGTGTGTCTTCTTTTGAGAAAAATTTATTCAAATTTTTTGCCCATTTTTAATCGGATTATTAGATTTTATTCCTACAGAGTTGTTTGAGCTCCTTATATACATTGGCTATTAATCCTTTGTGGGAGGAGTAGATTGCAAATATTTTATCCCATTCTGTGAATTGTCTTTTCACTTTTTTTTATTGTATCCTTTGCTATGAAGAAGCTTTTTAACTTGATGTGATTCCATTTGTCCATGTTTGCTTTGGTTGCCTGTGCTTGGTGGGGTATTGCTCAAGAAATCTTTGTCCAGACCAATGTCTTGGAGATTTTATCCAAATGGTTCTTGTAATAGTTTCATAGTTTGAGGTCTTAGAATTAAGTCTAATCCATTTTGGTTTGATTTTTGTATATGTCAAGAGATATGGGTCTAGTTTCGTTTTTTTGCATATGGATATCCAGTTTTCCCAGCACCATTTACTGAAGAGAATGCTATGTTTTTTAGAATTTGACATATTCAGTGATTAATAATTACTATATTTTGTAACTGGAAATACCACTACTAAAACCAAAATGCTATAAATAGAATATATCTTTTGTTTCAATAGTCAATATACTAGAGTAATATGAAAATAATAATAAAAGTGAAGTATTTTGTGGCAGAGTTATTTTGTGATAAATGCAACAGCCACAAGTACTGCCATCAAGTATTCTTGGGGCAAAAGGGGAAAGAGTTTAAATGGTTACATTTGCCTTCTGAATTGACCCCTTTATCATTATATAGCAATCTTACTTGTCTCTTCTGATAGATTTTGTCTTGAAATCTATTTCGTCTTGTAAAGGTACAGCAAATCCTGCTATTTTATTTTCTGTTTCCATTGCCAGGGAGTATCTTTTCTCATCCCCTTATGTTCAGTCTATATGTGTCTTTACAGGTGAAGTGTGTTTTTTGTAGGCAACAGATAAATGGATCTTGTATTATTTATCCATTCAGCCAGTCTGTGACTTTTGATTGGATAGTTTAGTCCATTTACATTCAATGTTATTATTGATAAGTAAAGACTTAATATTGCCATTTTGTGATTTGTGTTCTATTGGCTTTTTGGTCTTTTCTTCTTTCTTTTCTCTCTTCCTCTAGTAAAGGCAATTTTCTCTAATGATATGATTTATTTGCTTCCTTTTTATTTTTTTTTTGTATTAATTGCATGTTTTTCGGTTTTAGGTTATCATGCGGCTTACAAATACTGTTTTGTAACCCATTATTTTAACCTGATAACAATTTAACACAATTTGCATTAGCAAATGAAAACTGTATACCTTAACTTCTTTCCTTGCTTTTTAACTTTTTGTTTCTTCTGTTTATATATTATATTGACTATATCTTGAAAAATTATTGTAGTTATGATTTTTTATTGGTTCATCATTTAGTCTTTCTACTTAGGATAACAGTAGTTTACACACCACAGATATAGTGTAATAATATTCTGCGTTTTTCTGTGTACCTACTATTACTAGTGAGTTTTGTGCCTTCAGGTGATTATTTATTGCTCATTACTGTTCTTCTCTTTCTGATTGAAGTACTCCATTTAGCATTTCTTGTAGGACGGGTCTGGTATTGATAAAAATCCTTTAATTTTTGTTTTACTGGGGAAGTCTTTATTTTTCCTTCGTATTTGAAGGATATTTTCATCAATGTACTATTCTAGTGTAAAAGTTTGTTGTTGTTGTTTTTTCTTCAGCTTTTTGATAAAAAAGAAAAAAAAAAAGTTGTGTTCTCCCATGTCCAGGTCCCAGAATAATGCCCTGTACCACGCTACAGCTGTTGGAGATGTGGGAGGTATGCTATCAGTGACTCAGGACTTATTGTTTTTATCTCTTCAGTGCCATGAAGTTAAAACAAGGTGCTATGAATGCTTACCTGAATTTTTTTTCTGAGGAAGGTGGTTTTCTTTTGTATATCGTTGTTAACCTGATGTCCTTGTGGGGGTAGGATTGGTAGAGCTTTCTATTCCACTATCTTGCCACTATTTTCAATACTTCACACTATTTCTAGTCTTATTGATTCTTTAATTACTTGCTTTGCAACATAAGTTAAAAAGTGAATAAGTTAGTAAAAATTATAGGACCCAGATGTGTGTAAGAAGGTCTTTAAAAATACTAATGGTTTGTAGCTAGGCCTAGTGGCTTCTGCCTATAATCTCAGCTAGTCAAGAGGCCTTGAGCCCAGGAGTTATCAGCCAGCCTGGGCAACATAATGAGACCCTATCTCTATGAAAAAATAAAAAAATAAAATAAATAAATACAAATACTAATGATGTGTAGCCTATATACTTCTTTGTGGTATAAATGTATTTTGTCTAGGATCTGAACCCACTTATATCAATCTGGCATTAGAAATAAAAACTGTATCATACTGGAAATTAATATGAATTACTATCTTTCCACTTCTAAAGATGGGAAAATAAATAATTACTTAATATTGTACAACTTGATAGTATAAAAACTATGACTAGAATCCAGTCTTTTATTTTTGTAATACACTTTCTAAGAAAAAGTACATACAATCTAGATAATTGAATAGAGGTTTTTATTTTAGAGAGAAGCAGCTATGGCTAGGTGCCATGGCTGACACCTGTAATCCCAACACTTTGGGAGGCCAAGGTGGGAGCATCACTTCAGCCCAGGAGTTTGAGATTAGCCTGGCAAACAAGCGAGACCCTATCTCAACAACAACAACAACACCAACAACAAAACCAAGCATGATGGTACACATCTGTAGTCCCAGCTACTTGGAAGGCTGAGGGCGGATCACTTGAGCCTGGGACATCTGGGCTGCAGTGAGCCATGATCATGCCACTGTACTCCAGCCTGGGCAGTTGAGCAAGACCCTATCACAAAAAAAAAAAAAAAAGCAACAGCAGCCATGAGGAAATTTGGAAGAAAATTTGACACAGGAATGCTGTTGGGTAATCACTTTGTAAAAATTACACAAGCCATGGAGCATGTTGTTATGACAATTCCAGACTAAAATATGAGATTAAAGCAACATAGTTATATTAATTGTGACAAGCTTCCAATTTCCTGTTATTACATTGAATTTTGTGTGCTTGTATTAATATCAGAAATACAGTGTCTGTTAGATACATACATACACAGATAGTTTTACCTCCCCACCCCCACAAAAAGAAGAAATGGAAAGGTATTCTTATAAAAACTCTCAACAAAATAACAAAGGCAACAAAATAAACCAAAGCACATGTAGAGCCACCGCATAAGCAAGGATTGATGTCCCCCAAGAAACAGGGCTGATATGGTTCTATAAAGTTGCAGCTGATGCTAACAGCGTGGCTTGTAAGCAGTCACAATCCAGAATGTATGCAAAGAAATAAGAAATTCTCACTCCGAAAGTGAGTGCTTAACCCAGAAACATAGACTACTCAAGTCAGACCTATGCCATTAGTAGAAACACTCCAATAAGTGATAACACTGATACTGACACACTAGGAATACTAATTAATCTATACTGGCTTGAAAACAAATACATTTAATACTCTCAAAAAACAAAGGAATCAGGTTCATTGTATTCGTTGAAAATTATAAAAAAAAAATGAACCAGGAAACAATAAGTAGACATTTATGAAGAAAAACTAATTTGGTATTTTGGAAAAAAAATTGTGTTGAAATACAGTAAAAATGTTAACACAAGTTTTTCCCTAAATAAACACAACTGAAAAACAAGTTAGTAGGCAGAAAGGTCAGGTGTAGCAGTATTCTGAAACAGATTTTAAAATATATGTAAAAAAAAAAACCATGAAAGAAAAGACTGGAAAAATATATAAATCTTCTTAATTTTTTTTTAAAGTTTAAAAACATTATATTTTTTTCTTTTTTAATTTTTTTTTAAATATTACTTTAGGTGCATACTATATCTGGCATTTCTACCCATGTTATCCCTCCCCACCCTCCCCACTCTCTCTAAAAATCATCTTAATTTTTTAATTAAGATTTCTGAAGGAAAGGCTTGAAAATGTATGGGTCCAAAATATCTGAAAAAACTCATAAATAAAAATTTTCCAGAACTGAAAGTTCACATGGATCCTGATATTGGAATAACTCATTTGGTATATAGCAGGACAAATGAAAAAGTGAAACTTGTCCAGAATCTTGTGGTTTCAATTTTGAGTCAAGGATAAGAAGAAATTTCTAAAGGTTAACCATACTAAATTTTCAAATCCCTCTAGGGAGTGGTTAAAAACTCTCAACCAATGTGTCAATATTATCCAAGTATGAAATTTTGGACTTTTAGTATACATGACGGCTAGTGCTGGTGCTCTTACTTTTTTTTCTATTTCTTTCAGAGTAGAAAGTAAGGTTTAACTACATTAATTCTATTGAGATTTCTTTTGAATCATTACTTTAAATTGCTATAGCAATTAAAGGATGTTTTACTGTTTGGTATTATGTCAAATTTGAAAATTATTGCTGTAAAATATTTTCAGTGATTTCTTTTAATAAATGGAGAGCATCGTCTATGTGCATTCTGAATTATTAGTCTTGCTGCCCTCATGTATTAAATTGTATGAGCTATTGAGAAGAGAAAAATCTCCTAAGTAAACAGGAAAACCAGGATAATATTCCCATGAGTACTCTGATAATATTTTTCTCCTTGCTACAAAGTGCATTTTTCTACTTATTCACACTTATTTTTTATGAAATGATCTGTCTATCTTTGAATCTGTATCTATAGTCTATCAATATATTTGAATATACAAAACTGTCTCTACGGTTACTGTTTTATATAATATCCCTCATTTTAATTCATATATTTTAAGTTATCTATGATTTAAAACAACTAACATTGGCATTGAATTTCAAAATGTAGAGATTTTTGAGTTACTTTAACGGAATATGCAAGCAGAGGTCAACGACATGATCTTTTTATAAATATATATTTAAATAAAGTATTATATACACTTATTTTACATAAGATTAGATTCTCTGAAATTTATGTGACACAGCTTTCAAATGTAGCTAACATGAATTTTCAAAGAAGATGAAATTACATCTTCTTTTTAAGCTATCTCTTCCCTTTACCATGTATTTAACCACTAAACATGGAGTAAAGGGGAAAAGATATGAGTCAATGTCTAAGTCAAGCATATAAAATAGAAAACCTCCTATTTCTGAAAAGCTTAGACTGACAAAATTTGTTGAAAAAGTATGCGTAGTGATTAAACAGCTTAACTTTTCTTCCCTCATATCAGAAAATTGAGCTAATTTATTTACTATAAGAATTTCTGCTGCTTTTATGAGTGGAAGATTGAGCTTAGGATGAGGTACAAAATAAACTGCCTGCCAAAAAAATCCCCAAGCAAACAAAGAATTGTACTTATCTACTGCTCAAATTTTGAGAGGAAAAGAGATGTGATGTACCACAGTTAAAAATATACTTGTGTATATAGCCATGCTCAACAGCAGTAACCATGTCTTATTTAAATTATTTCTCCTGATGCCCACAACATATAATTTTGCTGTACAATTGAGTAAGCTGCCTATATAAACCAAAGCTTAAAGGAAAGTTCACAGATATGTAACTAATAGAATTGATGGTTAAAGTACAAATAAGACTTTACATGCCTTCTTATTTTATAATGTATCTAGGCTAGAGTACTGTAAAAAAAAAAAAATGAAGGACATTGGCCTTCACTCTTCAAAAATATCAAGGTCATGAAAGACAGAAAGACCTCTTCCTGATTTAAGGAAACTTAATGGATACAACACCTAAATGCATATAATTTGGATCCTGAATGAGGAAAACAAAAAGAGATTTTTGTTGTTGTTATTCCTTTGCAATAATGGACATGAAATTAATTGCTGGAATCTGAAAAAGTTTTTAGATCTAATGTCCTATGGCAAGCTTGTCCAACCTGCAGCCCTCAGGCTGGATGAAGTTCAGGATGACTTTGAATGTGGCCCAACAAAAGTTTTTAAGTTTTCTTAAAACATTATGAGATTTTTTTTTTAGGCTCATCAGCTATTGTGAGTGTTAGTGTATTTTATATGTGGCCCAAGACAATTCTTCCAGTGTGGCCCAGAGAAGAGAAAATATTGGACACCCCTGTTATGGTTAAGTGAAAGAATGGCCTGTTTTTTTTTTTTTAAAAAAAAAGGAAATATTACAATATTTAGAAATACAAAGTCATCATGTCTGCAACATGAGAGTACGCAGGAGAAGATGTAGTAACAGATTAACTTTTGAAGAATCTAGGTGAATATTATACAAGAATCCTTTGTTCTATTCTTGCAGCATTTCTGTAAGTTTGGATTTCTTAAACGTAACTAAAAGAATATGTATGGTCAATTTATGATCTTGATTATACTTTAGAGAAAGTATATACTTGACAGTGAATCTATTGGTAAGATGTTGTGTTATTTTAAAGGATCGATTCAAAATTTTGATGGATAAAGAAAGAAGATACAGAAAGGTAAAAAATGATAATGTTGGCTGGATGTGGTAGCTCCCGCCTGTAATCTCAGCACTTTGGGAGGCCGAGGTGGGCAGACCACCTGAGGTCAGCAGTTCAACAACAGCCTGACAAACGTGATGAAACCCTGTGGCCACTAAAAATACAAAAATTCACACCTGTAATCCTAGCTACAAGGGAGGCTGAGGCTGGAGAATTGCTTGAACCCAGGAGGCAGAGGTTGCAGTGAGCCAAGACTGAGCCACTGCACTCCAGCCTGGGTGACAGAACAAGACTCTGTCTCAGAAAAAAAAAAAAAAAAAAAAAAGATAATGTATGGATAATGTATGCATATTTAATTACAAAAGAACAGTAATAGCAGAAATCGAGGTGTTATTTTGAGGTACGTATTTCTGATTTTCTTAGCTCTGATAACAGGAAAACAACATTAGTTGTAGAACAAGAAATGTCCTACTATTTTCAAAGTATAAGTATCCTAGTGTGATAATTTTTGTTTTGTTTTGAGATGGAGTTTCGTTCTTGTTGCCTAGGCTGGGGAGTGCAATAACACAGTCTTGGCTCACTGCAACTCCACCTCCCAGGTTCAAACAATTCTCCAGCCTCAGCCTGCCTGGTAGCTGGGATTACAGGTGCTCACCACCACACCCAGCTAATATTTTTGTATTTTTAGTAGAGATGTGATTTCACCATGTTGGACAGGCTGGTCTGGGACCCCTGACCACAGGTGATCCACCTGCCTCAGCCTCCCAAAGGGCTGGGATTATAGGCATGAGCCACTGCACCTAGCCCCTAGTGTGATGAATTAAGGTACACACTTATAACACGCTTCCAAAATGGCAATAACTTATAGGTGAGTTCAATACATTGGGAAGGAAGGAAACAATAGAAAGACTGCTTGGAAGATTTTCAATAGCAGCTGTCTATGCTGTAGAACAAATCAGCAGATGCCGCTTTTCCCTCAATGCTGTGGCATTGTTTTCAGTGGGGCTTTATAGGGAAGAGACTGCATGCCAGTTTCTGTGTTCTCATCCAGCTGTTCATACAGTAAAATGACTTAACTAATAAAGGCTGAGGTTTGAGCAGCCACGCGATTTGCCTCCAAGACAAGTGAACATCTTACAGAGTATTTACAAATTTATTTAAAATGACAATCATTGGTCCAGAGAGATAGGGAAGAAAGCAAACGTTCTTATTTAACTAAGAAAATGATCAATACACGAAAAATCTAAGAGGTGTTTGTTAGTACATCTTGTTTCTGCTTCTATTTTATCCTGTTACTGCAATTCCCTGAATTCTCAAACTCAGAATATGACAAAGTAGAAAACAATTAGGTGAATTTACTTGATGTTTTAAAAACCAAACACAAACAACTTTGCCTAGTACATGTATAAAGTTATTACATAGTTGCTATAGACTGATTTTCCACATTTCAAAATAATAGACCAAAAAAATGAATTTGAATTTGTAAAACACATTTAACTTCCTTAAGCTCTTGAAATAAAGTTATTCATTAGCAATATCTCAGTGATTTAAGTCAGGATAACGTGGGATTTTGTGAAAAAGTGTGAAAGCAAATAGGAGCATTTAATAGCTATTTTACTATTTTGCGTTCTGTGGAAGATTATGTTTCAATTTAATAAATGAAAAATAATATAAAAATATGAATTTGACAACAGTTGTAGTGCACTTCTTTTGGAAATTTGCTTAGTTATTTAACATGTAAATATCCAGGAAATCTGAAAAACAAAAAAAAAACTAAATGCATACATTATAAGTAGCATACCATTTGGATATTTAAAGTATGCTACAAAAATGACACGTAAGGTGTATACTTCTTGTTCAAAAGATTTAAAAAAATCAATGCTTATAGTCTTCCGCCTCACTCATCATGGGGCTTCATTATCTGAATTTATTCAAAGAGTAAACAAACAAACAAAACCTCTCAAATCTCATTATGTCTAAATCTGATAGTGGTTCTGACCAATTAAAACTTAGGTGACCAAAATAGATCATCTGTATTTTATGACGTGTAGTACTTCACAGAAAAATTATTTGAAGCATAAATAAAAGATAACTTTTCAAAGTGTTATTAAAAACCTAGCAAAAAAACAGTTTCATTATATGCTTTCCATTAAACAACACAAGGATTTTTATAAGCAAGGATTATAAAAGGACCAAGGATTTTTATAAGCATGTTATCTACCCCTAATAATGGACTAGACAGTAAGGTAACTTGATCTCTGTCTTTTTTTTTTTTTTCTTGGCCAAGGAGGTGATGGTAACTGTAGAGTATGAGAGTGTGAGAGCCCTCTTTTTTTCTACTTTAATGCAGTGATTTTTGACTTCACATTATTTCTACATGACATTTTCCATGCTGTTCTAATGTCTATGTATAATTTTCTGTAAGCCATTTTATCATATACTCTATTATATTAGATGTTTTCCAGTTATTTCAAGCTTCACTTCTATGGACTGTCCCTGCTAATGGAAAATCCACAGTCCAGGATGACCTATCTGATGTTTTATTAAAACATTCACACTCCAGAGGTGGCTACCACAAGCACCTGTGCTATTTGTATCTCAACCAGTACCAAGCATTTTGCTAAATTTCATCCTAAACGTCAAAAGGAGTTTTAATCAATGAAATTAAAAATTTTCTAATTGGCATGATTACTTTCATTGGTGAAATTACAATTTTTCATATTATTTAGTTTGGTTTTAATATTTTTAAGATATCTCCACTGTTAAAATGAATAAAATATAATAATGTAGCAAGGATCATACAAATAATGTGATTGAGTAATTCTACTACTGGGTATATATCCAAAGGAATCGAAGTCGGGAACTTAAAAAGATACCCACTCCCTTATGTATATTGCAGCATTATTCACAATAGCCAAGATGTAGAATCAACCTAAGTGTCCATGTATATATGAATGCATAAAGAAAATGTGGTGTATATATATAATGTAATACTATTCAGCTTTAAAAATGATGGAAATCCTGTCATTTGCAACAACATGTATTAACCTGGTGGCAGTATGCTAAGTTAACTAAGCTTGACACAGAAAAACAAATACTACATGATCTTATATGTGGAATCTAAAAATGTCCAATTCATAGAAGGAGGCAGTAGAATGGTGATTACCAGACATGGGAATTGGGGAGATTGGAGAGAGCTGTTGGCCAAAGAATACACAATTTTAACTAGACAGTAGGAAGTTCAAAAGACCCATAGTACATGATGATGACTATAATTCATAACAATACACTGTAGACTGGAAAATTGCTAAGAGAGTAGATTTTGGTGTTCTTACCACACACACAAAAAAGGATAAGTGTGTGAGGTAATGGATATATTAATTAGTTTCATTTAGCCATTCCACAGTGTATACATATAACAAAACAAGTTGTATACCATTAATATATACAGTTTTTATTTGTCAAGTCCTCATTAGAAAAAGAAAGCTCTGTATATGTTTAGGGTAAGGAATTTTCAGAAAACTCCTGAAAAGTCTCCATACTTGCACCTCAGGCTGATGCCTAGGCTAATTGTAATCCTCTGTAAGTGTTAAGGAAGAACACCAGCACAGGGACAATCTGCAAATACTGGGAGGATAATTTTGTTTGGGGTGTGTGTGTGTGTGTGTGTGTGTGTGTGTGTTTTGTGGTCATTTATATAAACTTCTTATATTCAAGAAAATCTCTTGTCAAAACACTAGCTGAACACGAGCTAAGGAACAGAGACTTCAGTGATGACATACGACACGGAACACATGGATACACACACTGGTCACTGAAATAGTTGAGTATTATAGCTTTCAATAGTAATAACATCAAAATAATGAACTCTGGAAATTGTGGGGGGAATTTGATTCCACAGTTATCACATTAAATACTTAAGTGTGAATTTTCAACAAAAAAATAACAAATCATACAAAGAAAATGAAAAATAGGGCCCATACAAAGAAACAAAATAAATGAACAGAAACTGTCTCTGAGTAAGCACAGAAATTGGACTTCTTAGAGAAAGAATTTTAAAATGTCTTAAATATATTCAAAGTCTTAAAGGAAAACATGGACTAAGATGTAAAGAAACTTAGGATAATAATGTATGAACAATATGAAATTAGCAATTAGAAGATACAAATGTTTACAAAATGAGCAAACAGAAATTGTAGAGCTGAAAAGTCTAACAGCTACAATGAAAAAGCACTAGAAGCACTCAAAAGTAGATGTGAGTAGAAACAAGACAGAATCAGCTAACTTGAAGATAGATTATTGAAATTATGCAGTGTGTAGAGCGAAATGAAAAAAGAAGTGAAGAAAAGCATACAAAGGCTAAGGAAGCTGTGGGACACTATCAAGTGTACAAACATGCATATGAGAGTCTAAAAAAGCATAAAAAAGGAAGATATAAAGGGGCAGAAAGAATATTTGAAGAAATCATAGTCAAAAACTTTCAAATTTGTTACTACATATAGCTTCATAGTCAAAACCCAAACTTCACTGAGAATTAAAATTTTCCCCTTTTCTGCTTGTATCAGTCTCAAAAAAATAAATAAATTCCACGTTACAATATATGTCCCTTTATTATTTTTTTCCTTTCTTTTGTTAAGCTACACAAGCATTTCTTTTCCCTTAACTCACAGGGTATATTTTCTGAACCATTGAGGTTTAGGCTCAGGAATAGATGGGATTAAAAGGGAAAGGGCATGTGTTTTCTAGTATGGCTTTTGGCAAATGTAATACGTTGGCATATTTTCTCATAGGGTGCTTTAATTAATGTGAACTTATGAGAGATTCCCCTGCTGGAAATCTTCAATTGAAATTCCTACAAGGTGGACTTTTTTTTTGTTCAATAAGCTTTCTTTTTCTTTTTTTTTTTTTTTTAATAAACTTTAAGTTCTGGGATACACGTGCTGAATATGCAGGTTTGTTACATAGGTATACACGTGCCATGGTGGTTTGCTGCACCCATCAACCAGCCATCTACATTAGATATTTCTCCTAATGCTATTCCTCCCCAAGCCCTCCACCCCACAACAGGCCAGAGTGTGTGATGTTCCCCTCCCTGTGTCCATGTGTTCTCATTGTTCAACCCCCACTTATGAGTGAGAACATATGGTGTTTGATTTTCTGTTCCTGTGTTAGTTTGCTGAGAATAATGGTTTCCAGCTTCATCCATGTCCCTGCAAAGAACATGAACTCATCCTTTTTATGGTTGCATAGTATTCCATGGTATAGATGTGCCACATTTTCTTTATTCAGTCTGTCATTGATGAGCATTTGGATTGGTTCCAAGTCTTTGCTATTGTGAACAGTGCTGCAATAAACATATGTGTGCATGTGTCTTTATAGTAGAATGATTTATAATCCTTTGGGTATATACCCAGTAATGAGATTGCTGGGTCAAATGGTATTTCTGGTTCTAGATCCTTGAGGAATCGCCACACCGTCTTCCATAATGGTTGAACGAATTTATTCTCCCACCAACAGTGTAAAAGCATTTCTATTTCTCCACATCCTCTCCAGCATCTGTTGTTTCCTGATTTTTTAATGACCACCATTCTAACTGGTGTGAGATGGTATCTCATTGTGGTTTTGATTTGCATTTCTCTAATGACCAGTGATGACAAGCTTTTTTTTGTATGTTTGTTGAACACATAAGTGTCTGTTCATATCCTTTGCCCACTTTTTGATGGAGTTGTTTTTTCTTGTAAATTTGTTTAAGTTCCTTGTAGATTCTGGATATTAGCCCTTTGTCACATGGATAGATTGCAAAAATTTTCTCCCATTCTGTAGGTTGCCTCTTCACTCTGATGATAGTTTCTTTTGCTGTGCAGAAGCTCTTTAGTTTAATTAGATCCCATTTGTCAATTTTGGCTTTTGTTGCCATTGCTTTTTTTTTTTTTCTTGGTGTTTTACTCATGAAGCCTTTGCCCATGCCCATCTCCTGAATGGTATTGCCATAAGCTTTTGTCTACTCCAGCCATAAATTTTGAGCACTCAGCAGTCCACCTCTTTATATAGTTTTAATTGAATTATTTGGGAGTTTTATTGCTATTGAGTTATTTGTGTTCCTTATATTTTCTGTATATTAACCCATTGTAAAATACATACTTTACAAAGAATATCTGTTATTTTATACATTATCTCTTCACTTTGTTGATTGCTTCCTATGCTGTGCAGAACCTTTTTAGTTTGATGTAATTCTATTTATCTGTTTTTACTTTTGTCGCTGGTGTTATTTAGGTCTTATTGAAAAAAAAAAATCCTTCCCAGACCAATGTTGTGAAGCATTTCCTCTATGTTGTCTTTTAGTAGTTTTATAATTTTAGACCTTAAATTTAAGCATTAAACTCACTTGAGTTGATTTTTGTATATGGTGAGAAATAAGGGTCTAGTTTCATTCTCTTGCATGTGAATATTGAGCTTTACCAGGACAATTTATTGAAGAGACCCTTCTTTCTCCAATGTGAGTTCTTGGTGCTCTTTTTAAAAAATAATTTAGATATAAATATGTGAATTTGTTGCTATGTTCTCCATTTTGTTCCATTCATCTATGTGTTTGTTTTTATACCACTGCCATACTGTTATGTTACTATATCTTTGTAGTATATTTTGAAGCTAGGTGGTGTGATACCTCTAAGCTTTGTTCATTTTGCTTAAGATTGCTTTGGCTATTCAGGGTTTTTTATGGTTCCACACACATTTCAGGATTTTTTTTAATTCTATGAAGATTATCTTAGTTATTTTCATAGCAATTGCATTTAATCTGTATATTGCTTTGGGTATTTGGACATTTAAACAATATTAGCTCTTCTATTCCATGTACATGAACTATTTTTCTATTTATTTGTGTTCTCTTACATTTCTTTCATCAATGCTTAATACTTTTTATTGTAAAGATATTTCACTTTCTTGGTTAAATTTATTCCTAAGAATTCTGTTTTTTTTGTTTTGTTTTGTTTTTTGTTTTTTGTAGCTGTTGCAAGTTGGACTCCTTTCTTGATTCTTTTAGATGGTTTGCTATTGGCTTACAGAAATGCTATTGATTTTTATATATTTTTTGATCTGCAACTTACTGAGTTTGTTTATTAAGTCTAGCAGTTGTTTTCTGTAGAGTCTGTAGGATTTTCTGTATATAAGATTATGCCATCTGCAAACAAGGCAATTCTACTTCTTGCTTTCCAATGTGAATGCCCTTTATTTGTTTCTCATGCCTAATTGCACTGGGTAGGACTTCCATTTGTTGAATAATAGTGGTAAAAGTGGACGTTTTGTCTTGTTCCGTATCTTAGAGAAAAATTTTTCAAATTTTCCCTGTTGAGACGATATTGGTTGTGTGTTGTGGTATATGACCTTCATTGTGTTGAGACACATTCCTTTTCTACCTAATTTGTTGAGAGTTTTTATCATGAAGGGAAACTGAATTTAGTCAAATGCTTTACTAGTGCCTATTGAAATGATCATATGGTTCTTGACTTGATTATTATAATGTGATGTATTATATTTATTGATTTTCTGTAGTGATTGTTAACAATTTTGGCTTTTAATTACCATACTAGAGATCTGAAAGATTGTATAGCACCATTACAGTAATAGAGCATTCTGAATTTTCCAAGGAATTTACCTACAAAAGTGAGGTGTATACTTTCATATGTTTGCATGATAGTAATTATTGTCCTTTTGCTTCCACCTGAGACATTCCATTAAACATTTTTTATAAGGCTTATCTAGTAGTGATGGCTTGTCTCTACTTGTGCTTATCTGGATAAGACTATTTTTCCTTCATTTCCAAAGGAAAGTTTTGCTGGGCTTACTATTCTAGCCCAACATTTTTTTCTTTTTTTCCAGCATCTTTAATATAAGCATCCCATTCTTTCATGGCCTGCAAGGTTTCTGCTGAGAAATCTGCTGATAGTCTAGGGAGAATGTTCTTATATTTGAGTTGACACTTTACTCTTGTGTTTCTTAGAATTATTTCTTTGATGTTTGACAATGTTATTATACTATGTCTTGGAGAGGGCTTCTTTGGCTTGAATCTGTTTCAATTCTTTTGAGTTTCATGACTCTGGATGTCCGTATCTTTCCCAAATCTTGGGTAGTTTTTAGATATTGTTTTGTCAAATAGTCTTTCTGTGCAATTCTTCATCTCTTCTCCATTTAAACTGCAAAAATGCAAATATTTGATTTCTTAATAATGTTCCACAAATCCTGTGGGCTTTACTTGCTCATTTTCATTCCTTTTTTTTTTTTTTTCTCTTTCTTGCTAACAGGCTTATTTCCAAAAACTTGTCTTCAAGTTCAGAAACTCATTATTTTGCTTGATACAGTCTGCTCTTGAAACTCTCAATTGTATATATTAGTTCATTCATTGAGTACTTTAGCTCCAGTGTTCCTGTTTGTTTCTTTTTCTTTTTTTTTTTTTTTTTTTTGGTCATAGCTATGTCTTTGTTCAGTTTCTCTTTTGGATCCTAAACTCTTCATCTAATTTAGTTTGTCTATCTGTATTTTCTTTTGAGTTTCCATGGATCATTATTTTGAATTCCTTTTCAGGAAACTCATAAATGTTTATTTTTGAGGGATCAGTTATAGGAAATTTATTGTGTTTCTTTGGTAGTGTCATGTTCTCTTTCTTTTTTATGTTTCTCGTATCACTGTGTTGATATCTGTGCATCTGAGGAACAGTAACCACTTCCAGTTTTGTATAGTGTCTTTCATGGGGAAAGACTTTCACCTGCACATGTGTCCTAGAATGTTCATTGAGTACGGTATTTTGGATTTGCTTCTGGGTAAATGCAGTAGTGTAGTCTCCATGCAGTTTCTTCAGCTATAGGCAACATCAGTGATGCCTGAGTGTGCCTCAGTGGCTCATGCTGTAGAAATTTTTGTGGCTGGTCCACCTACTCAGGTACTACTCCTTGATATTGGGGCACTGGTATAGTCTGTGTTTTGGGGATATGTAGGGCTGGTCAACTTATGGCTCTGCTTGGGTACTACTCCCTGGGGTGGGCCACCATGCTGGTCCACTCTCTGAGAAAAAGTCAGCCTTGTCTGCCAGTGGCTTGGTTTGGGCTTTGCTCCACTAGGAGCTGAGAAGTGGGCTGGTCCATGCCGTGTGGTAGCATGGGGCTGGATATATGATGGCTGTGCTCGGCAGTTGTTCCCCTTAGGGCAGGGCACTGAGCTGGTCCATACTCTGGAGAAGCATGGAACTTGTTGACTGGCAGCTTGGATTTAGATCTACTCTCCTGAAGGCAGAGTTCCAGGCTGATCCATGCTGAAAGGAAGTGCAAGGATGGCTGGCAAGCAGTTTAGCTCAGTTGCTGTTTCCCTGAGGGTGGAACGCTGGGGTCTTGGTTGTTCCACTGGATCTAGGTTTCAAGTAGGTAAGGTTGGGGTGCTGTAGCCCCTGAAATAAGGAAGGTACTACACTTCCTAGGCAGCTTTTTCCTAGGAATAGAAAGCTGTAAGAGTGCAGCTAGGGAATGCTGTGCTATTGTGTGCAAGCATGGTGTAATGGAGGTGGAGCCTCAAGGATAAAAAGATAAAGTGGCTGCTGGTTTCCAGAAAGGATACATTTTATTATTGACCGGTTTAGAGATATTATCTTGCAGTAGGAGCTTGGGTAATAGGTGGAAAAGGGCATTATGTTAGTTCCTTTTCTGGAGCAATCCAGCTGTGACAATTCCTGAAAGCTCCCATAGTTAGCCATCTTTCTGACATCACTCCCTTAATATCTCTTATTGTCTCTTTTTAAATCTGTTTTGTCAATACATTTCTCATTACAAAGTACCTGCATGAAAAGAAGTCACACTCCTCTATGTTATGTCACAGATAACGAAAACTAAATACTAATAGTCCTGAGTATTATAGTAAGTACATGTACCATATATATTACTGTTTATACTATAGTTTGTATTAAATGTAAATGTTTGTTGAGTTGAATATTTTTTAAAAGTAAAAATAAATTCAGAAATTCACTTGAGTATTTTTTAAAAGTAAAAACAGATCTCAGACCAGTGGTATAACCTCAGCTAAGGTGCATAGAATGTTTCTCCAGATAATATGTCTCTAAGCATGAGCTATCAACAGCTTATCTATTTGTATTGCAATTATAACGAGCTCCTTGAACTGGAATTTTCACAGAAGGCATGAAAAGGTACTAGTTTAGAGATTCTATGGAAAGAAATAATTCTGATTTAATTTTTATATAATAATTTCTAATACACATTGAACATTAGATACAACTTATTTTCTTCTTTTTCTTTTTCTTTATTTGACAAGAAGAAAATTAAAGGTCAGTATATTTGAGACTGTTCTGTTCTTTTTTTTTTTTTATTAATATATACTTTTTATTGCATTTTAGGTTTGGGGGTACATGTGAAGAACATGCAAGATTGTTACATAGGTACACACATGGCAGTGTGATTTGCTCCCTTCCTCCCCATCACCTGTATCTGTTATTTTTCCCCATGCTATCCCTCCCCAACTCCCCACCCCCTGCTGTCCCTCCCCTTTTTCCCCCCAACAGACCCCAGTGTGAGATGCTCCCCTCCCTGTGTCCATGTGTTCTCACTGTCCAACACCCGTCTATGAGTGAGAATATGCGGTGTTTGGTTTTCTGTTCCTGTGTCAGTTTGCTGAGAATGATGGCTTCCAGGTTCATCCATGTCCCTACAAAGGACGCGAACTCATCGTTTTTGACGGCTGCATAATATCCCATGGTGTATATGTGCCACATTTTCGCTGTCCAGTCTATCATCGATGGGCATTTGGGTTGGTTCCAGGTCTTTGCTATTGTAAACTGTGCTGCAATGAACATTCGTGTGCATGTGTCCTTATAGTAGAATGATTTATAATCCTTTGGATATATACCCAGTAATGGGATTGCCGGGTCAAATGGAATTTCTATTTCTAG
>PVKV010007474.1:0-95744 GCA_004027835.1 Alouatta palliata | reverse complement strand
AATAGTTTGTCCTATTCCTATTGTTCAAAATGCCAGCTTTAAAGACTATATACGGCCGGGCGCGGTGGCTCATGCCTGTAATCCCAGCACTTTGGGAGGCCGAGGCGGGTGGATCACGAGGTCAAGAGATCAAGACCATCCTGGTCAACATGGTGAAACCCCGTCTCTACTAAAAATACAAAAATTAGCCGGGCATGGTAGCACGTGCCTGTAGTCCCAGCTACTCGGGAGGCTGAGGCAGGAGAATTGCTTGAACCCAGGAGGCGGAGGTTGCGGTGAGCCGAGATCGCGCCATTGCACTCCAGCCTGGGTAACAAGAGCGAAACTCCGTCTCAAAAAAAAAGACTATATACTACTTTCATAATGTAAAACCTTTTTTCTAGTAAAAGGCATTGTATTGCTGTGAATAATTACAACTTCTCAGTTCAATTTATCTAAATATTGGTTTAGCAGCAACCAGCCACCTTGCCAGCAGGATAGCTCACCTCATCAAAAAGTCAAACAAAGAAACTGAGGCCTCCAATTTTTCTCTTTCATCCATCACTAGGCTGGCTTCAGAGGGGCACAAATGCTACCAGCATTTACTCTGAATGTCAACTTTTAGCAAACTGAAGGATATTAACTGGGCAAGGTATAATGCTTTCCTGAGATAAAATCAGCAATTGAACAAAGTGGCATCTCTTCATCTGAGAGCACCGTCATGAGTGCTAAGTTCTCGGCCTTGATCTGCTCTCAACTGGGAAAGTTGGGAAAATTACTTCCCCTCTTCTGCCTGCATTTATGTGTAGAATGATGAGATTTGATTAGATCCTTAGCCTTTCCAGGTTTAGCAATCCAGGAACCCCACCTACAAAGACTAACAGCCCAAGGAAATCGCTGGTTTGTAGAAAATATCTTCTTTTGTGTGTAGGAGAGTGAAGGAGGCAGGAGAACTTACCCACAAAACAATCAATGCAGACATAAAGATGTACGCCAGGTTGTTCTTTACAGCACTGCTTACAATCGTGAAATACAGAAGCAATGGCTTTTCAACAATAAGGGAAGGATTAAACAAATTACAGCAGATGTAATGTTTGGTAGTCATTTAAAATTATGCAGATCTGGCCAGGCACGGTGGCTCACGCCTGTAATTCCAGCACTGTGGGAGGCCAAAGCAGGAGGATTGCTGGAGCCCAAACTGGACAGCATAGCAAGACCTCATCTCTACAAAACCTACAAAAATCAGCCTGACATGATGGCATGCATCTGTAGCCCCAGCTACTTAGGAGGCTGAGGTGGGAGGATCCCTTGAGCCCAGGAATTTGAGGCTACAGTGAGCCATGATCACGACGCCACTGTACTCCAGCCTGGGCAAGAGAATGAGATCCTGTCTCACAAAAAAAAAAAAAAAAAAAAAAAGAGGTAAATTTATGCAGATCTGTACCTACTGATGTAGCTATTGATTACATCTTAAGTGGAAAATCTACTTACAAAAATGTTTAAGTGTGCCTTTTTGAAATAATACCTACATACACCTCTTGAAAGGTTAATAGTGATTATGTTGTGTGGTGAAATTGCTCCGAAGATTTTTCTTTTGGTTTATTTGTAATTTCCAATTTCTATAATAAACACTTCTTATTTGTATAATTCAAACAAATATATAGGGTACGTAAAGTCAAGGTTCTCCGGACAAACAGAACCAGTGAGAGACATACACACACAGACACACAGACTCACACAGAGAGCCAATCGGATATACAGGCTGGATTCTTCTTGCCTGAAAGGTTTGGGACCACAAATTTTTTGGATTTCAGATTTTGGGGAATTTGGGAATATTTGCGTATACATAAAAGTAGGTAAGTGGGGAGGGGGACCCAAGTCTAAACAGGAAATTCATTTATGTTTCATATACATCTTGCACACATAGATTGAAGGTAATTTTACATGGTATTTTAAAGAACTGTGTGCACATCCAGCCCGTACATGGGCCGTTGTGTCATCCTCTGTGGGTGTGCTTGCATCGCTGATGCCGGGCATTTGAGGAACACCTGCAGCACAGCTGAACCGGGCTGGAAGGGTCTTTATTTCCCTGGGGGACTGTGTGTTGTGCCCCCACATTCTGACTGTGATGTACCACATGAGGTCAGGTGTGAAACGTTCCACTTGTGGCATGTTCATGCTCAGAAAGCTTCAGGTTTTGGAACTGCAGTTTTCAGATTAGAGACACTCAGCCTGTATAGATATGTACAAACAGAACCAACAGGATATATACCTGTATGTTTACATGCGTGTTATGTGTATATATACATGTGAGTATATGTGTGTGTATATATATACAAATATATAATGAGATTGTTTTAAGATACTCAGCCTGTATATATATATATAATCAGAACAGGATATATACCTGTATATTTATGTGTGTATTGTGTGTGTGTATATATATATGTATATATACCATACACACGCATAATGAGATTTATTTTAAGGAACTGGCTAACCTGATTGTGGGGCTAGCCAACCCGAAATCCACATAACAAGACAGCAGCCTGGAAAGTCAGGCAACCGTGAGGCAGAATTTTTTCTTCCCTGAAGAACCTGTTTCTGATCTTAAGGCCTCCAACTGAATGGATAAGCCCCGGTCCCCCCATTATCGAGGGGAATTTCCTTTACTTATAAAGTCAGCTGACTGTAGGTGTTAACCATGTCTACAAAGTACCCTCCCAGCAATGCCTAAATTCAGATCTGATCAAATAACCAGGTGCTACAGCCTCCTCAACCTGAAATACAAAACAAACCATCACGCGGGTGATTTCTGACCAAGCTGTTAAAGTCTTCATCTTGTTACTGTACCTTAACTTTTAAGTTCTAGGGGAGACGTGCGGGTTTATCATCTAGGTAAATTTGTATCATGTGTGTTTTGCTGTACAGACTATTTCATGACTCAGGTACTAAGCCTAGTACCATTAGTTATTTCTCCTGACTCTCTCCCTCCTCCCACCTCCCACCCTTCCACAGGCCCCAGTGTGTGTTGTTCCCCTTTCTGTGTTCATGTGTTCTCAGCATTTAGCTCTCACTTGTAAGTGAGAACATGCAGTGTTTTCTGTTCCTTCATTAGTTTGCTAAAAATAATGGCCTCCAGCTTCATCTATGTTGCTGCAAGGGGCATTATCGCATCCTTTTTTGTGGCTGCACAGTATTCCATAGTGTGCATGTACGCTTTCTTTATCCAGTCTACCACTGATGGGCATTTAGATTGATTCCATGACTTCGCTATTGTGAACAGTGCTGCAGTGAACAGATGTGTGCAAGTGTCTTCATGAAAGAATGATTTCTACTCCTTTGGGTATATACTCAGTAATGGGACTACTGGGTCAAATAGCAGTTCTGGTTTTAGGTCTTTGAGGAATTCCCACACTGTTTTCCACAATGACTGAACTGATAGATCTTTGTCAGATGCATAGTTTGGAAAGGAATTTTCCCCATTCTGCAGGTTGTCTGTTTACCCTGTTAGTAGTTTCTTACACTGTGCAGAAGCTCTTTAGTTTAATTAGATTGCATTTGTCAATTTTTGCTTCTGTTGCAGTTGCTTTAGGCATGTTCATCATCAACTCTTTGCCTGTTCCTGTGTCCAGAAAGGTATTCTCTAGGTTGTCAACCAGGGGTTTTACAGTTTTAGGTTTTACAGTTAAGTCTTTAAGCCAAGATGGAGACATTTTAACCCACCAGGATCTCGGCAACGCTGGGATAGGCAGGCTGATATAATGAGGGGTTGTTCCTGGCAAGAGATCCTGCAAGAGCCTGGAGGGGTGACTTTCCACAAGTGAAGATGGGGGGCCACTTGTGTGAGTGGTAAAAGGTGGCAGGAAGTAGAGGAGACAAGAGCCAGGTCAGAAAGCAAGCCAGTGCCTGAGATAATTGCTCCCTAGGAAACTTCAGTCACCAAACTGACCGGATGCCTGTGGATCAGGGCTGCTGACGTCGAAGTAGGAGTGTGGGAGAAAGACCAGAAAAGCCAGGGCAGCCAGAGTGAGGAAGCTTAACATTCCAGGCAGTGGAGAGGAGTTTGCGTGAAGTTCAGCCAGACTTCCAGGGGGTGCTGGAGCCCTGGTGACATCCGGTGTTGACGTATCAAGCCGGGAACTAAACGGATTTGCAGAGTTCCTTTTTTTCCCCATGCTGGGGGCAACTGGGCAGCACAGACTGATGGAGCATACGTTTCATATAGATTTTTAAGTCATTAACAGTTGTAAATTAACCAGCTGAATGCTCTCACTGCATGACAGAACAGTCACGGTCGGTGGGGGTTCCAGGTTATCGACTGATTGTTCAGCAGCACCAGAAGTGAGGCGAGACAGAAAGATGTTGAAGAAAGTGAAATTTCAGAGCATCAATGACAAAAATACCCAAATAAAACCTTGCTGCTTCATTTGGGAAAATTACAAAGCAAGTAAGGATAACCCTTATCTCTTAACGTATTTGTTGTTTCTTTTCTCAGTCCTGGAAGAGGAGGTTCCAAAAGGCTCCTGCCTTACTCTATGTAGGGCAGGCTGGTCGGGTTGAGATTTTCTTATCTCTGTGCCTTTCTGAAGCTGACAGACACTACCTATTTTCTCTTTGCTGCACAGTTTCTACAATGATCATGCATTATTTTTACAATCAGGAAGAAAAAAGAATTTATTTATTTATTTATTTTTGAGATGGAGTCTTGCTCTGTCACCAGGCTGGAGTACAGTGGCCAGGCTCACTGCCACCTCTACCTCCTCGGTTCAAGCGATTCTCCTGTCTCAGGCTCCCAAGTAGCTGGGACTACAGGCACGCATCACCACGCCCAGCTAATTTTTGTATTTTAGTAGAGATGGGGTTTCATCATGTTGGCCAGGATGGTCTTGATCTCTTGACCTCGTGGTCTGCCCGCCTCAGCCTCCCAAAGTGCTGGGATTATAGGCATGAGCCACTGCGCCCGGCCAACATTTCTATTTTTTAAATCTGTTGGAAGACTCCTTGCTTCAAGACAATAATTTGAGATCACATGCTTTATTTCTCATCTAGTGCAAAATCTTTTGAAATAATCATGTGTGTGTGTGTGTGTGTGTGTGTGTGTGTGTATACTTTTTTGTTGTTGTTGAGACAGGGTCTTGCTGTGTTGCCCAGGCTGGAGTGCAGCAGCATCATCATGGCTTACTGCAGCCTTCACCTCCTGGGCTCAAATGATCCTCCCATATCAGCCTCCAGTGCAGCTGGGACTACAGTATGCGCCACCATACCAGGCTAATTTGTTTTTGTTTTTATGTTTCTTTGTTTGTTTTGTAGAGATAGGGTCTTGCCACATTGCCCAGGCTGGTCTTGAACTCCTGGCCCCAAGCAATCTTTCCACCTTGGCCTCCCAAAGTGCTGGGGTTACAGCATGAGCCACCATGCCCAGCCAGTATTTTTCCAATCTGCTACAGGAGTAGTGGTTTCAAGATCCTTTGAGGGCACATGCTTTACCTCCCCTCTAGTGCAAAAATCTTCCAAAATGATCCAATAAATATTAATATGGGGGAAATATCTGTAGCAGGACTGGCAAATGAAGGATACCTACCATAAATGGGCCAGAAGCACTGAGGGTTTCCTGGAGGAACGGAAGCAGATGTGAGCAGGGAAACATACCGGGAGAGTTTCACCTGCTACACTCTCTGGATGCTAATTTAGTCAAATATTAATTATAAATGGGCACCCAGACTTGCAACCATCTGGCCCCTGGGAATTTATTCTAACGAAATAGTTGAACATATGCGTAAAGATATATGTTATGATGATAGCTATGTGTTTATGTTTATGTATTTGCAAGGCTTACTAAATTTTGCCTCTTTCCTTCAGCTAAGTGTTTTGCACTCATATGATCACTTTGAAACTGAAAACCAACAAAAAAGATTTTATTACTCTGACTATGCAAATATTCCATGCTGGGCTGCATAATGTGTTGGAATTACATTTGTTTCTCCATGGATTTAATTTCACCGCACCAGACCACTTTAAAGAGAATTATCTCTAGTATCAAGGACAAATATATTCTCTATTTGACATCCCCTCAGTTCCTTAAAATGGCACCTTATAATGGTCCTTTAAAAAATGCCACATTTTATGTTGGGTTATATGTTTCTCATGTATTTTTTCCCTTAAATTTCTAATTTTCTTTCCTTTCTTTCTTTAATTATTTGTCTTTATATTCTCAATTCTTTCCCAACCTGTATTCATACTCTCATTCTACCTCTGGTTGTCTTCCACCTTGTGAGCTGGACAGAAGTCGCCCACACAGCTGTCTCTCAGAACTTTCCTGCCCTGCCTTCTAGAGTTGAAATCTATAATTTCCATGTTTTCCCCTTTCCTGGCTTACCCTCTGGATTTGCTGGAAAACATCCTCAAGTAACTTCCTAAGAAAGGTAGATAAATAATATTAGAAAGGAAAAAGGGAACCTAACTGCCAATGCAGAAATAAAAAAGATGCAGGGACTATATTATAAGCAAGTTTGCTAAATTTGATAACTTAGTTAAAATGAATCAATTTCATTAAAAAGTGGAGCCTACCAAAGCGAAAAGAAATAGAAAACCTGAATCATCTCATAATCTCTTAACACGCTTAATCAACAGTTAGAAATATTTCTACGAAGAAGCAGTCAGACTTTAATGGAAAAATCTTCTCATCATTTCATGAATAAATTTCAGTCTTACCCACACACTTTCAAGAAAGTAAAAGGAGAAATACTCCCCAATTTATATCTTTTTACAACTGGCATAACCGAATCTAACCTTAATATCAAACATCAGACAAAGAACGTCTAAAACTGGAAAGTTACAGGCCAATCCCACTTATATGTTAAAACTATGGTAGGAATACGTGCTGGTCAACAAAATTCACACTCTCCTTTTCTTCCTGGGCATATAAATTATATTTCCAAGCTCTGCTGGTGGTTTGCGTGACCAGAGAACTGCATCTAACTAATGAAATGTGAGCAGAGGTGAAGTGTGCAAGTTCAAGGCCAAAGCTTTTTTAAATGAGCCCTCCAACCTCCCTTACACTCTTTTTCCCTGTCCACCGGCTGGATGGAGAGGGTTGCAAAATCCACAAGTACAGAAGGAACCTAATCACCATCAACCGGATTGTTTGATGAGCAGAAAATAAACTCCAATTGTGGAAAGCCATGGAAATTTGGAGGGTTTATTTGTTACAGAAGCTAGGATTATCCTTAATCAGAGGCTGATATTTTGAAGTGAGTTGCTGCCATAATAAATCCCGAAACATGACCATAGTTTGGCAGTGGGAAGCTGCAAGAAAATAGATTGTGTAGGTCAAACCAGCACGTTGCAAATCGTTAGATAAAACTGTCACATGTGATAACTCGGAAGGCAGACCTACTGGAGCCCGTAGTTCTAAGGAAAATGGGTGGCCAGCCAGAGTGTTAGTATGTGTCGGTTTTGATTTGCAGCATTTAGCAGGTATTACCAAGAACTGGGCACAGAGAAAAAAATACCTGGTTTGAAAACAGAGACAAAGAAATAGATATAGGATAAAAGTTGGGGATAAAAGTTTAAACAATCCATCAGTTTCTTAATTACTCAAGGCGGATTCAGTACTGCAGCAAGGATGGTCTTAGGAATGCTATTGACAAGGTAGCTCTCATTCAGTTGAAAAAGAAACCTTTGAATGTAAGGAGGGAAACAAGGCAGGCTTGAGAATTATGTCCAGAACTATGCTGTCCGATTTAGGTGGTGATTGAGCACTCAGAACTGTTGCTAGCCTGAATTTCAACGTGCTCTAAGGATAAAATAAACACCAGATTTCAAAGACTTGGTATGAAACACATGTAAAATAGCTCATCAATAATTTTGTATCGGCTATGTGTTGAAATAGTATTTTGGATTGTATTGCCACCAAGAAAAAAGAAGAATTCAAGCCTAGCCTTAAGAGCCTATGACTGTCAAAACAAACTTCAGATTCCTAAACCTGTGTGCCCAAGAAATTTCTACATGTGTGGTTCAGATTCTCGGCTTTCAAAATTTCTTAAGAAGATAAACTTCAAAACCAAATACTGGGGCCAGGCATGGTGGCTCATGCCTCAAATTCCAACACTTTGGGAGGCTGAGGTGGGAGGCTCACTTGAGGCCAGGAGTTTGAGACCAGCCTAGGCAACATGGTGAGACCCTACATCTACAAAAACAAAACAAAATAAAAAGTTTGCTGGGCACAGTGGTACGCACCTGCAGTCCTAGCTTCTTGGGAGGCTGAGGCAGGAGGATCGCTGGAGCCCAGGAGTTCAAGCTACATACAGTAAGCCATGATAGTGCCTGTGCACTCCAGCCTGGGCCAAAGAGCAAGACCCTATGTATTAAAAAAAAAATCCAACACATTCTGTGCTAAATATTTATGACAAATCACCTTTCATTAAGATAAAACATGTAAAACATAAGAAATTAGGAATGTGATAGAGAAAAATGGTACCTAAAACACATTTTGTTTTTACTAATCAAATTCAAAATGATAAGACTTAAGAATACTTTAAGATAATTTCTTATACTTTTGAATGTATAACGAGCTAAAATTTTAAACAAAGGACGTGTAGACATGTTTGTTGGAGAATGCTATTTCCAGCAATTAAAAAGATTGCTGAAAGGGCTTTCAGATCTGCGGGGACTTTGAAACCTTGGTACCCAGGTACATCTAGAATATATGCTAGTTAAAATGCTACTTTGTGCTCTGCACAGAGGATTAATTATGTTTAATGTGCCATTAAAAGCAAGCACGATTTAATGTTGCAGTGCGCAGGGTAACAATGGCAAGAGCAATCGAACTGCCTAGCATGTGACAATATTGTTCCTTCATGAAAGTGGCATGCTTGGAAAATATTCTAAATTTTCTTTTTTTCTTTCATTTTAGGGTTAGGGGTACATGTGCAGATTTGTTATATAGGTAAATTGCATGTCACAGGGATTTGGTGTACAGATTATTTTGTCACCTGGATAATAAGCATGGTACCTGACAGGTAGGTTTTTTTGGTTGTTTTTTGTTTGTTTGTTTGTTTGTTTGTTTGTTTGTTTGTTTTGAGACAGTCTTGCTCTGTCACCCAGACTGGAGTACAATGGCACAATCTCCACTCACTGCAATCTCCGTCTCTCAGGTTCAAGAGATCCTCCTGCCTCAGCCTCCCAAGTAGCTGGGACTACAGGCATGCACCACCACACCTGGCTAACTTTTGTATTTTCAGGACAGATAGGGTTTCACCATGTTGGCCAAGCATATCTTGAACTCCTGACCTCAGGTGATTCACCTGCCTTCGCCTCCAAAAGTGCTCAAATTACAGGCATGAGCCACCGCGCCTGGCACCAGTGGGTAGGTTTTTGGTCCTCTCTCTCCCATCCTTCATCCTCCAGTAAGCCCCACTGTCTACTGTTCTCTTGTGTCCATGTGTATTCAGTGTTTAGCTTCCACCTGTAAGTGAGAACATGCAGTATTTGGTTTTCTGCTCCTGCATTAGTTCACTTGGGATTATGGCTTCCAGGCCCATCCATGTCCCTGCAAAAGACAGAATTTTATTATTTTTCATGGCTCCATAGTATTCCATGGTGCGTGTGCACATTTTCTTCATCCAGTCTACCATTTATGGCATTTAGGTTGATTCCATGTCTTTGCTATTGTGAAAAGTGCTGCAACGAACATACAATTGCTTGTGTCTTTATGATAGAATGATTTCTATTCCTTTGGTATATACCCAGTAATGGAATTGCTGGGTCAAATGGTAGTTCTGTTTTTAGGTCTTCGAGAAATTGCCACACTGTATTCCACAATGGTGAATAATTTACACTCTCACCAACACTGTATAGGCATTCCTTTTTCTCCACAACCTTGCCAGCATCCGTTTTTTTTTTTTTTTTTTTTTTGACTTTTTAATAATAATTATTCTGACTGCTGTGAGATAGTATCTCATTGTGGCTTTGATTTGCATTTCTCTGATTAGTGATACTGAGCATTTCTTCATATGTCTGTTAGTCACGTGTATGTCTTCTGAGAAGTGTCTGTTAATGTCCTTTGCCCACTATAAAATGGGATTGTTTATTGTTAATTTGTTGAAATTCCCTATAGATTCTGAATATTAGACTTTTGTAGGATGCATAGTTCGAAAAATTTTCTTCCATTCTGTAGGTCATCTGTTTACTCTGTTGATAAGTTATTTTGCTGTGCAGCTCTTTAGTTAAATTAGGTCCCATTGTCAATTTTTGCTTCTGTTGCAGTTGCTTTTGGCATCTTTATTGTGAAATTTTTGCCAGTTCCTATGTCCAGAATGATATTTCATAGGTTATCTTCTAGGGTTTTTATAGCTTTATGTTTTACATTCAAGTCTTTAATGCATCATGCATTGATTTTTGTATATAAGGAAGGGATCCAGCTTCAATCTTCTGCATGTGGTTAGCCAGTTCTCAGCACCATTTATTGAATAGGAAGTTCTTTCCCCATTGCTTGTCTTTGTCAACTTTTTCAAAGATCAGTTGGTTTTAGGTATGTGGCTTTATTTCTAGGCTCTCTATTCTGTTTCATTGGTCTATATGCCTGTTTTTGTACAATACCATGCTGTTTTGGTTACTGTAGCCTTGTAGTATAGTTTGAAGTCAGGTAACATGATGCCTCCAGCTTTTTTCTTTTTGCTTAGGACTGTCTTGGCTATTTTAACTCATTTTTGGTTCATATGAATTTTAAAATACTTTTTTCTAATTCTGTGAAGAATGTCACTGGTAGTTGATAGTAATAGCACTGAATCTGTAGACTGCTTTGGGCAGGATGGCCATTTTAACAATATTGATTCTTCATATTGATTTGTGTCATCTGATTTCTTTGAGCAGTGTTTTGTAATCTCACTGTAGAGATCTTTCACCTGCTTGGTTAGCTGTATTCCTGTTTTATTTTTTGTGTGTGACTATGGTGAACGGGATTGTGCTCTTGATTTGACTCTCAGCTTGGACGTTAATGGTGTATAGAAATGCTACTGATTTCTGTACATTGATTTGTATCTTGAAACTTTGCTAAAGTTGTTTATCAGTTCTAGGAGATGTTGGGCAGAGTTTACAGAGTTTTCTAGGTATAGAATCATCTGCAAAGAGAGATAGTTTGATATATCTTCCTATATGAATGCCTTTCTTTCTTTCTCTTGCTTGATTGGTCTGGGTAGGACTTCTAATACAATGTTGAATAGGAGTGGTGGGAGTGGGCATCCTCATTTCTTATTCCACTTCTCAAGGGGAATGTTTCCAGCTTTTGTCCATTCAGTATGATGTTGGCCATGGGTTTGTCACAGATACTATTATTTTGAGGTATGTTCCTTCAATGCCTAGTTTGAGGATTAACGTGAACAGATACTGAATTTTATAAAAAGTCTTTTCTGCATCTATTGAGATGATTATATGTTTTTTTTGTTTTGTTTTAGTTCTGTTTATGTGGTAAATCACAGTTATTGATCTGAGTATGTTGAACCAACCTGGCATTCCAGGAATAAACCCTGCTTGACTGTGGTGAATGAGCCTATTGACGCACTGCTGGATATGATTTGCTAGTATTTTACTGAGGATTTTTTGCATCTATGTTCATCAAGGATATTGGCTTAAGGCTTTTTTTTTTTCTTTTTAATTTTTTCTCTGCCAGGTTTTGGTATCAGGATAATTCTGGCCTCGTAGAATGAGTTAGGGAGGAGTCCCTCCTTCTCCATTTTTTGGAATAGTTTCAGTAGGAATGTTATCAGCTCTTTTTTACACAACTGGTAGAATTCAGCTGTTAATCTGTCTGGTCCTAGACTTTTTCTAGTTGGGAGGCTTTTGTTCCTGAATATATTTCAGAAGTCATTATTGGTCTGTTCAGGGATTCAATTTCTCCCTGGTTCAATCTTGGGAGGTTGTATGTTTCCAGGAATTTGTCCATTTCTTCTAGGTTTTCTAGTTTGTGGGCACGGAGGTGTCTGTAGTAGTCTCTGACGGTTTTATTTCCGGGGGGTGAGTGGTAATGTCCCCTTTATCATTTCCAATTATGTTTATTTGGACCTTCTTTTTATTAGTCTAGCTAGTGGTCTATCAATCTTATTCTCTCAAAGAACAAACTCCTGGATTTGTCGATCTTTTGCATGGTTTTTTGCATTTCAATTTCCTTCAGTTCAGCTCTGATTTTGGTTATTTCTTGTCTTCTGCTAGCTTTGGGGTTGATTTGCATTTGTTTCTATAGTTCCTCTAGGTGTGTTGTTTGATTGTTAACGTGAGATATTTCTAACTTTCTGATGTGGTATTCAGGGCTATAAACTTTCCTCTTAACACTGCTTTAGCTGTGTCACAGAGATTCTGGTATGTTGTATCTCTGTTCTCATTCATTTCAAAGAATGTCTTGATTTCTGCCTTAATTTCATTGTTTACCCAAAAGTCATTCAGGAGCAGGTTATTTAATTACCATGTAATTGTATGATTTTGAACGATTTTCTCAGTATGAATTTCTATTTTTATTATGCTGTGGTCTGAGAGTTTGTTTGGTATGACTTCAGGTTCTTGGAATTAGCTGAGGAATGTTTTATGGACAACTGTGTTGTTGATTTTATAATATGTGCCATGTGCAGATAAGAAGAAGGTATATTCTATTGTTTTGGGACACACACAGCGAAGATCATGTGAGGACCCAGGGAGAAGGTGGCTGTCTACAAGCCAAGGAGAGGCCTCAGAAGAAACCAAACCTGCTGACACCTTGATCTTGGGCTTCTAGCATTTACAATGATAAAACAATACATTCTGTTGTTTAAAGTCTCTGTACTTGTTACAGTCTCTGTACTTGGTTATGGCAACCCTAGCAGATTAACACACTAGTGATCTGGGTCTCTGTGGAAATCCTTCTCTCATCAGGACAAGACAAAACCCTCAGCCTGTGAGGAATATCCTGACAGATGCTAACCATGAAACAAAAACAATGTGGCCCGACTGCAGCCTGGCGGGGAACAGATATAGCTAGCAAATGCTGTCTGACCTTCAGAGGTGGGTCAGCTGATTTCCCTTTAAGATTTTTATTTGGGAATCTAGTTTGATTATTTTCTTTGCCACCCAGATATTTTCATAGAAATAACTTTCATTTGTATTCTATAGTTTACTCAAATAATTGAAAGAGGCATTTTGATCAGGTATTCAGCTGCAGGAGTAGAATTTATTTCACTACTGAGTATAATTTAAAGCTGCAGTCACATAAAATCTCTTTGGGGTTACTCTTGCTGTTTGTTTTTGTGACAAGGTCTCACTCTGCTACCCAGGCTGGAGTACAATGGCAAGATAATAGCTCACTGCAGCCTCCATCGCCCAGGCTCAAGTGATCTCCTGCCTCAGCTTCCTGAGTAGCTGGGACTACAAATATGCACCATATCCCACTATTTTTTTTTTTTTTAACTTTTGGTAGAGACAAGGTCTCACTATGTTGCTCAGGCTGGTCTTGAACTCCTGAGTTCAAGCCATCCTCCCACCTTGGTCTCCCAAAGTGCTGGGATTACAGGCATGAGCTACCCACGCCTGGACAAAATAACTTTTTGGAATGAAGTGTAGCCAAAAATGTGTAAATGCCCAGTAGAGCTTGTATAGAAGACCTTGATCAGAGCACACAAATGTGTTGCTGCCACTGCACATAGCCTGAGCCAGCACCCACGAGCATCAAACGTCACCTGGAGCCAGTAAATGGGAAGCTCTGTTTATTTGGGGGCTTTCTGAAATTATCATCATTAGGGAAAGCAGGCAAAGTAATTTAGTGATTTTCCTCATATAAAACTCACAAAAAGAAACAAATATTCCCAGCAGGCGTCTTTCTCCTTTTTGTTCCCAAGGCTGGAACATTCTGTATTGGGACACATTTTGGAATAATCACTTACAGGTTTTTTGTACTATAGTGGTATTACACATCTGATTCAGCAGCTAAATGAATGTGACCTGGCCTTTACTCCCTAAATTTTGGTGCCTTAAGAGTTTTGTAGGTGTCATCAAAGGAGAAGATGGAACCACTGCACAAAATCCAGGACTTCAGCAGCAGTTCTGCTAACACCTTTTACGAAAGCCCATCTTGGCATCATCAGCTCAGCTCTGTACAGGGACATTGTACATCTCAAATGGTGGATTTGAAAATGCATGCTTACATTTAACAGAACTCATGATGTATCTAAATAAACAACATCCAATCCGAAGCCGTGAGCCACCACTTCCATGGGGAACCATGTCACACAGAAGACATCTACAGGTTCTGTACCCACCAGCCCACGTTAATTGGTGCCAGGAGATCCTGGCAAGGTACCCAGAGACAAAATCTTAAGTGAAACCTGATCCCAACTTGGTGTGAACTACAATTACAATGGTTCTCACCCAGTTGGTTACGTTTATTTAGTAGAAGACTTGGACTGGAAATGGGTCACATTTTGGGCAAATGCCTTCGGTAGCTGCATTAACCACTCTAGGACTCATGAGGTTTCCCGAAGTAACACCTTTGGCCACTACAAAGCTATATGGAATTGCGGTTTAAAAAGTTTGCTAGTCTTCCTGTGGGAGTTCTACATCTGATTTCCATTAAGAGGTATCACATGGAGCAATCACTGGCAGCTCGGAAGTGATGGCACCGATGTGGCTATTCCTACTGATTTTGGAGGATAGTCATTTGCACCATTTTCAGAAAGTTAATAAGGGTTATTCTTCCACCTCTCTTTTATGCCTTTCAACCTCTGTTCTTGAACCCCAAACCAATCTCTTACCTAAAAATTATCAATACTGTGACTCAGGTCACTGTTGACACAATTTACTACGTTTGGGAATTCAATCTTTAGTTTACACATTACTAGTACCCTTACCTATTCTAGATTTGCATCCAGTTTCTGGACATCTTGTAGCTGAACTTTACGTGTTCTTAAAGGGACATTGGGAGCAAAAGGAGGTAGCCAAATGCCTAGGCAGATGGGGCAGATCTCTGGTGAAACCCCAACTCCAAGCTGAAGACCTTGTTTAAAGTCTGAAAACCAAGCTACAAGTCAAATCCACAGACCAGACTGAGAACCTGTCTTCACATTTGGTATGCTTTTCTCCAGCGCATCCCTACCCTTTCCTAACTGGTTTTCCACACTGCTGTGCCCACTTTTGAGTGGCGAGCCTTTGCTTCAGCCTTTCTTTGCATACTCATAAACCAATCAGCATGCACTCCTCTATTCTGAGCCCATTAAAGCCCCAGACTCAGTCACACTGAGGAAGAAACCACTCGATTGTGGGGATAGGGAATCACTCCCACATCCCCTGTCTGCTGAGAGCTGTTCCATTGTTCAGAAAAATTCTTCTCCACCCTCCCTCACCCTTCGATTATCAGCATATCCTCCTCCTTCTTAGATGTGGGACAAGAGCTTGGGAACTGCCGAATGCAGGTATAAGGTACAACACAGGTGGCCTGGGGCACCACACCAGGTCCAGCCATGGGACCCAGCCTGGGTGGGCTGAGTCGGGGTGGGGGGCCTCCTATGGCAGGTAGCATGCCCCAGCAAGGCCCAGCCAGAAGCACTGGCGGCCAGAGGTCCCCGGATGACAAAGTGACCAAGAAAAATCCTGCGTCAACATGAAACACGCTCGTCCTGTGGGCCCCTGAATTTACTTCCTCCATGTGGGCTTTCAGAATGAACATCAAGATTTCCCCAACATTCCTGGGAAGAGCCTTGTACTAGTGAGGGAGATGGCAACTTCCTCCATGACAATTCCTGGACAAAAGAACTGTATGATTTTACGTTGGGTGATATAACAAGACCCTCCCTGAGAAGGAAGAGCCATCAGAAAGGGGAGGTGGTACTAGAGTCAATGTCATTACAACTCGAGGAATTTTTCTCTGAAACTTTAAAATAGCTGATAAGGTGAAATTTTTGCATTATTAAACTGAGACCAGTGATACTTAGAAACTACCTTGGTATGATTTCCAAGTAGGATCTCCATAGTATTAAGAAGCTAATCTGACTTTAAGCAGCCAGCCTGTCTCTGTGGTGTTCAGCTTTGCTTCCCGTAGACTGGCTCATTGTATTGTCACTACCGAGGATTTTTTTCGCCTACATCTGTCATTTTGTAAGCATGTCATTAAAAATGCTTCTTAAAAGCTGCTTCCAGTACATTATTTTCACTATAAAGTTTTACTTTAATAACACAGTGAATAAACTAAGCTATTAATCACAATGATAGTATTTATCATGTTTTTGTCTTTCATTGTCTTTATAGTAGGAGATACCCGGGTTACCGAGATGAACTTGCTTTAAAATTTCACCACCAAAAAAAGCAGCCCTGGATGATCAGAGTATAAAAGGATGAAATAGAAATATCTTTCACTACAAGCTGGATTACTTTTGACTATTGTACCTAAATTAGGTACTGTTTTACCCGATTTAGACAGTGAATTCCATACAATCTTACTCATACTTATTGAATTTTTTTAAATGTACTCTCAAAAGCTAAATTATGTTATGCACAATTGTAATTGTGTAGGAAGTACAAATATGTCTAACCAAGATGCCAAGACTTCTCATATGGCTGTGTTGGAAGCCACACATAGTAAACGTATGTTTTCCGCTGTAAGTAACAGCAACAAATTTAATTCTTATTAAAATGTCAGACTCATTCCTGTGTCTGGAAAGTTTTTTCTCTGATGGTGGTAACTGGCCGCGGCCTCAGCTTCAGCTGAATGTTAAATGTTAACATTTAGCCATTTAGAGATCAAACTGCAATGAACATTCAGCGTACCTCAGTGAAGACCACTTAACCCAAGTCCCCACACACCTCCAAAGTTAATTTAAAGCAGCTGAGAGCTTCCTTCCTAAGCCTATCAGACACTACAGAGCCGGACACTAAAAGGGGTCTAAATCCCCAAGTTCTCGCCTCCACTTTCCCCAGGGTGCTCGCAGAGAACACAATCTATGGGGCCCCTGCAGGGAGGGGCCATGTTTCTCTCTCCCCCGCAACCAGCAAGGTACGTCGGCGAAGAACACAAGCCAGCCCAGAGATCCAGACATGCCAGCCAAAGCAAAGCCCGTCAGCACTAAAGCGAGCAGAAATGATCTTAGCCACCATGGGGAGAATTCTGCGGGGCACACTGGACTTGGCTTAAGCACCTCTTCAGGTTTCTGAAATGGGACACTTTTGTTTCTCAGGGGACTCATGTGCTTAGGTCGGCAATTACGCCCACAAAATAAAACCAAGAATAAACTTCAGACACCAACAGAACCCTCTGTGTGTCTTCCTCAGTGAAGACCATAAAACTTGATCAAGGTGAAAGAAATGGTGTGACTCGCAATTTTGGCAGAACGAAGGGGACACTGTGAAGGAATATTTATTTCTGATTTTGCTTTTCCTGTCATTACTTCAACCTTGGACCCTTTGCTTTTCAGGCCAGGAAATTCTAGGATGACATTGCCCCAAAGGGAAAGAGGTCAGGGAGAAACTAAGAAGGGGAAAAAAAACAAAAACCACCTTTAGGTTTCAAAATCCCCAGTCAAATGCTGCGTCCACGGGGATTTACCTTCTGTGCTGAAAGAATCAACAGCTGGACAAAATGGATGTGAAGTGGTTTTCAGGAAAGCGGCAGTAAAGCAGAGAAGGACTTGATCCCCGAGAGATGAGAAGCAAACAGAGCCGGGCTGTGATGGCCTTGGGCAAGGCCTGGGGAGGGTTTCCAGGAGAGAGTCACATGGCAACAGGAGGAATCTGGTAAACCCCTTAAGCTGGGGAGACAGATCCCAGACTCTGGAGGGAACAAGGAGGCCAGAGTTTGAAGGAGAGAACTGCACAGGAGGAGAACTCTGGATTTCTGCATAGGGTCCCCTCAAGTATTCAGCACGCACTGGTCAATACACACCTGTGATGAAACGACGACCCAGGGCTGGGGGAAGACGCACTGAAAGGATTAGTGGGAACAGAGGCCACGATCACACAGGGCTGGCAACAGCACCAGATCAATAACAACTTAGACACCAAAGCGTGACAGTGACCCTTTCCAATGAAGGATACCACCGTGCATTTCCATTTTGAATGGAAACTGTTACATGGCGCTAGACCCAAAGGGAAGAATTCATCACGTGGAGCCAAGGAGTGTCCCGTGTGCCATCACTCTCAGTGAGCAGTGGGGAATTATGTTTTCTGTCCTCATAACTCTGGGCTTTGCAACTCGTGGTTCCCAGATGTAGAATCCTTCTTCCAGTGGACACAGCAACTTCCACTGAAGTTTAAGCGTGACCGCCTCCTGGGTACTTTAGCATCTCATGCAGGCAACGAGGAGAGATACCGACCCAGCAGGGCTAGCTGACCCTGGTCATCAGGAGGAGGTAGGGCTGCTCTGACGAAGTGGGAGTAGGAGGGGTCCACTTGGTCACCTGTCCACACTCCCTTATCCAGTTTGACAGCAAATGGACCAGGAATGACAGGAGTCCCAGCCTGAGCAGGGCTTGGTGCTCAGGATTCAGACCACCTCAGAGGTGACAGCCTGTGTTAGGCCACACGTTAGCCACTGGGACCAGCAAAAGTGCTAGCCAAGGTGGAAAGATATCCTGAATGGAGGCTGGAGGAGGGAGACGATGAGTCCTCAGGTAGCCAGGAGACCCGCTGCAGAGGTGAGCACTGCAGCTCTTCCCACAACCCTCCTCTTCTACATTTCCCCCAGGAAGAACAGGGGCACTGGCATCCCAGAGTAGCTGCTCCCAGAACACAGATTAAGAAGCGAATCCAAACAGCATGACGGTACAGTGTAGTGAACACGGGATGCACCACCCAGATCTGCTCCTGCCAGAAGCTATTAGCAGACGGCCTCCAGTTGTCAGCCCCTTAAGGGACTGCCTCGAGGCAGAGAGCTGCCTTACCAAGATCACAGCACATCTCAGGGCAACCCAATGTGGGACAACTCCGAAGGGCCATCCTAGCCCCAGAGCTCCCGTGGGTGGGCCAAGGCTGTCCCTGGGCCTGCATCACAGTTGGATGCCTTCCTGCTCCTTCTGCAGGAGTGATGCCAAGGACACTCCTTGGCCAACATCCTGTATTTCATACTCTGCTTCCCAAGAAGGCAGCCTGCAACACTAAGATCTCCCATTATGAAGTGAAAAGTAGAGGAGGTGGTTTTCAATGCAAGCTGTGTGCGTTAGAGGGCTCACTTAAAACCACTGCACTGTGCAGTTCACTTAGACCAGGAACGTAGAACTCCATGGAAAAGGTCGAGGCACAGGGGAATAGGGGAACCTCTGACTCTAAATGGAAAAGGACTCAAATCATTGAAGACTGCTTAAAAGTGACTTGAGGCCAGGCACGGTGGCGCATGCCCAAAATCCCAACACTATGGGAGGCCTAGGTGGGTGGATCACCTAAGGTCAGGAGTTCAAGACCAGCCTCGCCAACCTGGCGAAACCCGGTCTCTACTAGAAATACAAAAATCAGCGGAATGTGGTGGCGTGTGCCTGTAGGCCCAGCTACTCGGGAGGCTGAGGCAGGAGAATCACTTGAACCTACGAGGTGGAGGTTGCAATGAGCTGAGATCATGCCACAGCACTCCAGCCTGGGTAACAGAGTGAGACTCTGTCTCAAAAAAAAAAAAAAAAAAAAAAAAGTGACTTGAGTTTTTACTCTCAGGCAATGAAGCTTGAGATGGAAATTGTAGGGAAACAATTAAGAGTTTTGTTTTTGCATATCTGAGACTTAGAAATCATATCCACTGCAAAATATTTAACTATTGGAATTTCAACTATTGGAGATTTCACTACTGAAATTAAAGAAAAAAACAGAATTATAGCACCGATACAGACACATAGCCAATTCTACATTTTCCCCTAGGAACCATCTAGTATACCCAGTCTACAAAAACCTTTCTGTGTTTCCAAACATCAAGGCACGAAACTAGAGAGAACATATCTGCGAGTCCCCCCATTAGAAGTCATTCTTATTCCTCTCTGGTAGACCAAAAACACCCTCCCCCAAAAAACATATCTGCATCAAATCTCTGGAAGCTGCGGGTGTGACCTTATTTGGAGAAGGCTTTTTGCAGAGATGATTGAGTTATAACGGTCTTGAGAGGAGAATTATCCAGATCGGCCCTAAATTCAGTGACAAAGGGAATCCCAGCAGGAGATGCTGGAAGAGGCAGGGAATGAGTTCTCCCTAAAACCCCCAGAGGGCGTGCAGGCCGCTGGATCTCAGACCTCTGGCCCCCAGAACTGTGGAAGGATAAACTTCTGCTGTGTTAAGCCACCAAGTTTATGATAATTTGTTGCAGCAGCCACAAAACATTAATATATCATCACACCCTTGGCATCAGAACACATCCATGACCGTTTTGGAAGTATACAGCTTTACAATCCTCAACTTCCCAAAGAGGCAGTGGCAATAACCAGACTTCCCCATGTAGAAGCACTGTGGGGACCATGTTGCAGAAACATTGCCTTCAGCGATCACTACTCCTGTGGCCTGTGGATGTGAATTACAGCCCCTCTCCTCAGAGAGTACAGGAGCGAGCGTGTGGATTTCTACATCTCAAGCCCATTGTAGCCAGAGCTATGCGCAAGGTCAGACAACTTAAAAACCAATAGACAGTCTTAGAGCCAAAGAACTGATCTCACTCACGTTTTGCTAATAAAATAAAAAGTAAACCATTTATCAGGACGACGTGCAACTGGTTAGCACCAAGCTGGGAATCAGATCCACTGAAGAGAAGGAGTTCTATTTTCCACTGTAAAAAAGTGTTGATACACTGGCAAGGATGTCTGAACAGGGAAGGGGACACTTAGAAAGTCAAGGAGAGATACTGTTCTTTCTCTTAGAGTAACAAGGAAATTCATTTCGCAACACACTATTTTGACCGTAGCATTGTGAATAGAGCCTATTGTTACCTCTGCCCTCTGGGAATATACAGAGAGACTCTACCTTATCTGTCGAGGCTCAGGAACCTCACAGGGGCTATTTAGGAGCCTCAAATCTCAGCATCTTCTCTCTGGGGAGCTTGGGGGAGAGTGGAAGCAATGAATAAAGAATTAGTTTTTTTAAAGTCTTTGAGAAATCTCCCAAGTGATGGCAAAATATTCAGTGTGAAGGCTTCAAAGTGAACAGGCAGGAAGGAATAAATGATATACAACTTAACCCTCTCAACAGTCCTGAGAGTTGAGTGTTACTGTTTCCATTTTGTAGATGAGGCAAAGGAGGTTCCAGTAAGTTAAAGGAGTTGAGGTCACAGTAAGACACACAGCAAAGACTGGAACACAAACGTCTCTGACACCAAATGCCCTGCCCCTTGAACCACACGACATTTCCCCAAAGTCAAATAGATACATAAATAATAAGGGGTATATGGGCAGCCCCTTGGGAGAGAAAGCTGTATACATCACAATCCATGAGATAGGGAAGGGTCAAATAAAATAATTTAGTCATGTATCAGGTTAGGCCGGGCGCGATGGCTCACACTTGTAATCCCAGCACTTTGGGAGGCTGAAGCAGGTGGATCACCTGAGGTCAAGAGATCGAGACCAGCCTGGCCAAGATGGCGAAACCCCATCTCTACTAAAAATACAAAAATTTGCCAGGCATGATGACAGGTGCCTGTAATCCCAGCTACTTGGGAGACTGAGGTAGAAGAACTGCTTGAACCCGGGAGGCGGCGGTTGCAGTGAGCCGAGATTGCACCGCTGCACTCCAGCCTGGGTGGCAGAGCGGGACTCTGCCTCAAAAAACAAAAAAAAATCAGGTTATTTCTATGTTTAACCAGTAATATATATGGGGCACAGGGAGACAAACAGGTCACACTGGTCTCCACCTGGAAGGGGCATGAAGGCACGAAGTCTAGAAGGAGAAATGTGAGTTACAGAAATGACAAAGCAGGAACAGTGTGAGCAACAGGACACAGGTGCGGACCCTCGTGGAAGCCCAGCAGGGAAAGGCGGCTTCCAGGGACAGGTGGCAGGAGAAACTTAACCCAACTGTGTGAAAGGAATTTTCATGCTAAAGAAAGCATACACAAAGAGAGGCAAGATGGGATATAAAAATGCTTTTAGAATGTATAAAATGTAAAGAATTATTTGAAGAGAAGTTCATACAGAAATTCTCACTGGACAGACTCCAGCTTTTGTAACATCCAGGGTCAGTCCCTGCAACAGAATTAACTTGTCTCAGCCCCTCAGACCGTTATAAATCTTTTATTGAAAAGGATTCTTCAGAACCCTAACTACGTTAGAACTGAGTTTTTGTTACAGCAGTCCCCCTTATCCACGGGGAATACAAGCTAAGACTTCCAGCAGGTACCCGAAACCACAGATAGCACCAAACTCTCGTACACACTAATTCTTCCCTATAAATACACATCTGTGATCATGTGTCATTTATAAATCAGGCACAGTAAGAGATTAGCAATACTAATAAAACAGGACAATTACAATGATATACTGTAATAAAATGTATGTGAATGTGGTCTCTACCTCTTCTCCCCCTCTCAAACTATCTTACTGTACGGTAGTCACCCTTCGTTATGTGAGGAACAAGGGGTAGAGCAGGATGGCATGGATTTCATCATGCTACTCAGAAAAGTGCACAACTTAAAACTTATGAATTATGGGCTGGGTGTGGTGGCTCACACCTGTGATCCCAGCACACTGGGAGGCCGAGATGGTGGATCATGAGGTCAGGAGTTCGAGACCAGGCTGGCTAACATAGAGAAACCCTCTCTTAAAAATACAAAAATTGTGGTGGAACGTGCCTGTAGTTCCAGCTACTTGGTAGGCTGAGGCAGAACGACCTGAATCCGGGAGGCAGAGGTTGTGGTGAGCCAAGATTGTGCCATTGTACTTTAGTCTGGGCAGCAAGCTAAAGTACATGTTTTGAGACTCCATCTCAAAAAAAAACCTTATGAATTATTTCTAGAATTTTCCACTTGTGCTTTCAGACTGAAGTTGACTATGAGTAACTGAAATGACAAAGACCAAAACTGAAGACAAGGGGGGACTACTGTAATATGGTATGTAATGCATTTGTTTAGTATATTATAAGTGTAATATGGTATATAATGCATTCGTTTAGTGTATTGTAACTGTAATATGGTATGTAATGCATTTGTTTAGTATACTGAAACAATTACATTGAAATAAGAATAATGGAAACTAAATATTAGGGAATAGTAAGTTCAGGTTCTGAAGATGACATGGAAAGATAAAGTACCGTGTGATATAATCCACAGTGGGCACCTCTACTTCTGTGTTGATGGAGTAGACACTTTTCTCTATCCCTCCGCTAGGTACTACTAAATCCTGGACAGTGAAGGTAAAATAAACAGAAGACACTAAGAGGTAGAGAAAAGACCAACTACGTAGGAACTGTGGTCTCCAAGTAACCTGCTGGTGAGCTTCGTGGGTTTTCTTTCTGCTCCCCACGTTGCTGACTCGGGACTGAAGAAGCTGCCAACCCAGAAACACAAATGGATGCCAACCAGGAAAGAATCTGGGGCTTTCTTGGTTGACATCCATTTGTGTTTCTGGGTTGGCAGCTGCTTCAGTCCTGAGTCAGCAATGTGAGGAGCAAAAAGAAAATTCTAGAGATAATTCATAAGGTTTTTTGTTTTTTGTTTTTTTGAGATGGAGTCTCAAAATCCTGGGCAACAGGCTAAAGTACAATGGCGCAATCTTGGCTCACCACAACCTCCACCTCCCGGATTCAAGTCATTCTCCTGCCTCAGCCTCCCAAGTAGCTGGGACTACAGGCACGTGCCACCATGCCTAATTTTTGTATTTTTAGTAGAGACAGGGTTTCAAAGCCTGCTCTCTAGCCAAACAACAGGAAAGGGACAGCCAAGAAGATAGCAACCACTCCACTCCACCCAAACACCAAAGAAAGAAACTGTGACCCCAACCCCATCCATGCCAGCAAGGACCAAGTGGAGAGCTTAGATTTTGCCCCTCACTGAGCTACAGCAAGGTTCTCCAATGCCCTGCAAACCAGGCAGTGTCAGAGAAAGCTGAGGACAGACCAAGACTTTAAGCATCTTCCAGGTGTTAAATGATTTTTTATCACCACCACCTGCCTGTGGCGTCAGTGGAGACCACATGGGGAGCCTGGACTTCCACCCCAACCTGGGGTAGCCATGAGGTACCCTTTCCTCACCCCAGTGGGGTGGTGCCAGAAGTTGCCTGATGGAAAGTCAGTATTTTCACCACCAGGCAGCAGTAACAAGAGCAGCTTCCTCTCCCCAGAAAATAAAAAGTGTTAGTGGTGGCTACATGAGGAGCAGTAACACAATACTCAATCCCCTCCTAGTCAAGTTGGCATTAGTGAAAGCTTAGTAATTCTTACATCTATCCAGCAGTACAAGGAGTCCCTTCCACTCCCCACTGAGGTATCAACAGAGGCTGAGAAGGGAACCTGGACCTTTCCCTTCACCTGGTAATATAGCAACACTGTATTCTCCCTTCTCCTGCTGGAGGAGTGTCGGATAAAGCCAGCTACAACAGAAGGTTTACAAAGATTCAGTCTCGTAACATAATATCCAAATGTCCAAGTTTCAGCTAAAAAAAAAATCATTCATCATACCAAGAACCATGAAGATCTCAAACTGACTTTAAAAAGAAAATCAATAGATAACAACATGGAAATAACAGAGATGTTACAACTCTCTGACAAAGATTTTGAAACAATCATGGTGAAAATGATTCAACTAGCAAGTATGAATACACATTAGACAAATGAAAATATAGGAAATCTCAGCAAAAAATAGAAGATATAAACAAAAATAAAAGCAAAACTTATAGAACTGAAAATGAAATAACCAAATTTAAAATTCAGTGGATGGACTCCACAACAGAAGAGAGGGGACAGAGGAAAGAATCTGTGAACTTGAAGATAGAACAATAGACACTTACCCAGTCTTAACAACAAAGAGAAATTAAACTGAAAATAAAAACAAACAGAGCCTCAGGAACCTATGGAACTAAAACAAATTATCTAACCATTTGTATCACTGGGGTCCCAGAAGGAGAAGAGAAAAAGTATTGGATTAAAAAACTACTTGAAAAAATAATAGCTGAAAACTTTCCAAATTTGGCAAAAGACAGTCTACAGATTCAAGAACCTAACAAACCACAAATAGAATAAACTCAGAAGAATCCTCACCAAGGTACATCATAGTCAAATTTCTAGAACTTAAAATCTTGAAAACATCAAGAAAAATATGACACCTTACTTATAATGAGAAATAATTCAAATTACAAGGGATTTCTCATAGCTAAATTAAATTCTCCAGACAGAAAGGAAACAACTTAAAAGAAACTTGGGAATATCAGGAAGTAAGAAAGAACATGATAAACAAAAATAGGGTTAAATATAATAGACTTTCCTCTACTTAAGTTTTCTAAATTATGTTCAATGTGGTTAAAGCAAAAATAATAATATTATCTGATGTGGTTTTACATGTATGTAGAAGAAATATTAAAGACAATTATATTATAAATAGAGTACAGGCCTATAAAGTTTCTACAGTTCATAAACTGGTAAATTGTGGATGCCAAAAGACGGTGATAAGTTGTATATATACAATATAATAGTTAAGCAATCACTAAACAAATGATATATTCTCAAAATGATATAGATAAATCAAAATCAAATTCTAAAAAATGTTCAAGTGACCCACATGAAGGAAAAAGATAACAGAGAAACCAAAAATAGAACAGAAAACAAAAAATAAAATGAAAGATATAAGCCCTAATTAACACAATAATTACATTAAATATAAATGATCCAGATACACCAATCAAAAGACAGGGACTGTCAGAGTGAATCAGAAAAATGACCCAATTGTATGATGTCTACAGGACACTCACATCAAATATAATGATGTAATGGTGAAACCCCAGCTCTACTAAATATACAAAAATTAGCCAGGCATGGTGGCAGGCCCCTGTAATCCCAGCTACTGAGGAGGCTGAGGCAGGGAGAATTGCTTGAACCTGGGAGGCAGAAGTTGCAGTGAGCCAAGATCACTGCACTCCAGCCTGGGTGACAGCAAGACTCAGACTCAAAAAAAAAAAAAAATTGCATGTGTATGTATGTGTGTATATATATATGTATATATATGTATGATGTAAGCATGTAAAAAGTAAAAAGATGAAAAACAATACAATGCAAACATTAATCAAAAGAAAGCAAGAGTTGCTATATTAACATCAGATAAAATAGGCTTTAGAGCAAGACAATTATCAGACACAGAAAGAAACATTACATAGTAAATGTCAGTCTACCAGGAACACATAGCACATTGAATGTGAATGCACCAAACAACAGCTTCAAAATGTATGAAGCAAAAACTGAAAATTGAAATAATTTATAATTACACCCTTCTCTCAAAAATTGATAGAACTACATAGAAAAGCATGAAGGAGATAGAAATATCTGACAACACAGGATCTAACATTTGTAGAACACCATATTCAACAGTAGAGTACACATTCTTTTCACATGCCAATGGAACATATACCAAGATAGATCATCTCATGGGCCATAAAACAAACTTCAGCAAATTTTTTAAAATTTCAGAACATGGGTGGCCAATCCTGATGTGGCTCCCTGGAGCCTGATGCCAAGCAGCTCCCCAGTGGGCTGAGCAGGGGCTGGCATCATTGATTTCTTCAAAGCACTGCTGGAGGGGTCAGTACCTTGAGGCTTCTGGCTGCAAGGGGGCAAGAGCCTCAATGTACCCTTCTCCATTTCCTGGCTCACTCCTGGAGGCAAATCAGTACAGGCTGGTGTGGCTGTGGGTGACTGGGTGCTCAGCATCAAAGGTGAGAAGGCAGGAAAGTTCACATATATCAAAGCCCAGAACAAGATCTGAGCCTGCATAAAGTGCCTCAGCCTGGGTCTCAGCAGGTCTCAGCCAATTCAGAGCAAACCACAGGAAGTCCTGGCTCCTGCAACAACCCCCATGCTTGCTCCCAGCATCTTCCTCAACAAGATGGCCAGGCCCTTTAGGGAACCCCCACCTGTTGGCAGTGCACCACAGCAGAATGGACAGCTGCTCCAACTGCTGGTCCCAGACGCCACCAAGCAGTGGTTGATGGAGAACACCAAGGACTGGACACCATGGCCTGGGACAGGCCAGTCACATTCCTTCAGCATCCTTGCCCACCTCATAGACACTGAGTTCATGCAAGACCTGGATGAGGAGCACCTGAAGAAATCAAGGGAAAAGTATCCTCCAGCTGTAGAGCCCATGCTATACCTGCCTCTGGATTGGCACCACCAGTGCTCTGCCCACATGCTAAATATACAGTTGTAGCCTAGCCTTCTCCAGCTGGCTGCCCTCTCTGCCTCCCTCTTTCTATTCCTTCTGTCCATGGCCAGCAATAAATACAGGGTCACAAAAATTTACATTATAATACCATTTGCAATCATTCAAAGAAAGGAAATGCTTAGGTATAAATTTAATAAAACATATGCAGATCTTATATGCTGAAATTACAAAATGCTAAAAAAAATAAAGATCTAAATAAACAAAGATACATACCAATAATTCAAGAATACCATGTTCATGGATTGGAGGACTCAACATAGTAAAATTATTAATTATTCCTAAATTAATATACAGGTTTAATGTACTTCCTATTAAAGTACCAGTAAGAAATTTTAGAGAACAATCAAAAATTTATATGAAAGACAAAGGAACTAGAACAGCTAAAACAATTTTGAAAAACAAGAATAAATTTGAAGGAATTAGTTTATTATTTAGCAACTATCATCAAGTCTGTGGGATATTGGTGGAGGAATAGAAATGCAGATGAATGAAACAGAATAGAGAACTCAGAAATAAGCCCTCATATGCCCAACTATTTTTTGACAATAGTGCAAAATCAGTCTAATGGAGAAAGGACAGCTTTTTCAACAAATGGTGCTGAAGCAATTAAACAGCCACAGGTTTAAAAAAAAAAAAAAAAAAGAATCTTGACCAAAGCCTCACATTTCATACAAAATATATTCAAAATGGATCACAGACTTAAATCTAAGACATAAAATTATTAAACTTCTAGAAAAATATAAGAGAAAATCATTAGGATCTAGACAAAGAGTTTTTAGGCTTGACACCAAAACCACAATCTATTTACAAAAATTGTAAACTGAACTTCATCAAAATGTAAAACTTTTGCTTTGCAAAAGACCCCATTAAGAGGATGAAAAAACAAGTTATAGAGTGGGAGAAAATGTCTGCAAACCATATATCGAACAAAGGACTAGTAACTAGAATATATAAAGAATTCTTAAAACTAAACAGTAAAAACCAAGCAATTCAATTAGAAAATGGGTAAGACAAAAACCAACAACAACATTTCATTGAAGCGGATGTGCACATGGCAAATATGCACATGAAAAGATGTTCATCAACATTAGTCACTGGGGAAACGCAAACTAAAACCACAGAGAGATATCCCTACATGACTATGAGAATGACTTAAAAATAACAGTCACAACACCAAATGCTAACAAGGATGCAGAGAAACTGGATCATTCATACATTACTGGCGGGAATGTAAAATAACACAGCTATTCTAGCAGACAACTTGGAAGTTTCTTAAAAAACTAAACACGTGACCACCACACAACTCAACAATTGCATTCCTGGGCACTTATCTCAGGGAAATGAAACTATGTGTGCACAAAAATTTGCTTACAATGTTTACAGCAACTTTATTGGTAACAACACAAAATTTCAGACAACTCAAATGTCTTTTAGCAGGTGAATGGTTAAACACACTATGGTACATCTATACAGTGAAATTCTACTCAGCAATAAAAAGGAACAAACTAGGAGCAATAAAAGGAACAATAAAAAGGAACTAACAATGTTCCTTTTTAGGAACAAACAATTGATCGATATAAATAACAGCCTGGATAAATCTTCAGAGAATGCTACTGAGTGAAAAAAAGCTAACTCAAAGGTTTACATACTATATGGTTCCATTTATGAATTTATATATTTTGAAATAACTACAGAAATGAAGATTAGTGAGGATGGGTGTGGTTATAAAAGGGGTACAAGAGGGATCCTTGTAGTGATGGAAATGTTCTGTATCTGGACTATTTCAATGTCAATATTCTGATTGTACTACTGCACTTCAAATATTGCACTGTAATATTGTAGTTTCATAAGATGTGACCATTGGGGAAAACTCAGTAAAGGGAACATGGGATCTCTCTGTATTATTTACAACTGCCTGTCAATCACAATTATCTCAAAATCAAAATGCAGCGGAACATAGAACACAAGAGGATATATATACAATAATTGCTACTATGTGAAAATATGGGCATAGTAGGGAAAGAGCATACAAAACTGAAAATAACTATTTGGAGTATAATTATAGAGAACTTAGTTTCCTAAAATTAAAAACCATTATTTTTTCACTGCGTCTTTCACAATTTGCCTGAGGCCTTTAGGACAGCATTGTGCCAACTGTTTCAATATTTTTTATCACCATGTGCAAATACCAGGTTTCAGTTTTTGTTGCCAGAGGAGCAAAAAATACACCAGACTTAATCTGTCCATCAATGAGTCACATAAAATCTCTAAGCCTCAATTTCTTTAGAAGATCAATAACATCTCTTCCATCTGCCTCACAGCATTGTTAAATGAGGCTCAAGATGGTAAGGCACTTGCAATCTGAAAAGCCATTGTAAAGCCAAAGTGGTCCCCCGCTTTAGACAGCCAGTGTGCAGAACTGCAGCAACTGAAATTGACTGAAGCAAGGAATTAAATTTATCTAGTGTTATGGGCCCAACTGTGTCTCCCCGAAATTATGTTTAAGCCCTGATCCTCAGTTGCTCAGAATGGGATTGTGTTTGAACACAGGGTTCTTAAAGAGGTAACTGGGGTTAAATGAAGTTACTAGGGTGGTCCTTATAGGAAGAATAGGACATACACATGCAGAGCCATGTAAGGTCACAGGGAGGAGACGGCCATCTCCAAGCCAAGAAGAGAAGGCTCAGGAGAAATCAACCCTGCTGGCTCATTGACCTTGGACTTCCAGTCTCCAGAGCCGTGCAAACATAAATATCCATTGTTGAAGCCATCCAGTATATGGTACTTCGTGATGGCAGCCGAGCAAACTAATACATTGTGGGAAGTAGAAAAGTTCCCCTTTAAAGTTTCCTTTCTTGTTAAAGAATAAATCATAAGTGTGCTAATAACTTTGTTAAGCCCTATCCTATGTAGCTGTTAGACACCCTGTGCTTACAGGCACGTAGTACATTCTATGTCCTTGTACTTTAACCAAGATATCTGTGCTGGACGTGCTCACAGGCATGTCCCAGCTCTCCACTGCTTTTACCTATTTAGAAAAGTTTTAAGTTGTTAGCCAATCGGGTTTTAGTTTAGATTGTGAGATCTGGCTCCAGCCAGTGGAGATCAGACACAGCAGTAAGGACAACCCCAAATGCGTAAGGAATAAATATATCTGCTTTCCTTTGTTCGCTGTACTCTCGTGGCAAAATGGTTAGTGAGAGTACCCTTCCTGCAGTCCAGGAAGTAAAAATTGCATTGCTAAAAAAAATCCTTAGCTCAGTGCCAATTTTTCTTTGTGGCACTGAGCAACGTTTCCAACCTACATTGCCCTTGAATCCCCCATTAAAAGTTTGACTGGTAGCAAGCTATGTCCAACAAAGGGTCCCACAGGGTACTAACATGCATGTAGCCTGGCCTGAGAATCAAATCACCCTTGGCTACAATTCTGTGTCTGCCACTTGCCAGCTTTGTGACTTGGGAAAATGACTTCTGCCAATGGACCTTAGGTTCATCATGTATTAAAGATGTTTCCTTCCTCCCAGGGTTAAATAAGGATGCAGTGAGACTGGATTAAATGAGGGGATGCTTATGAAGGCTGGACGCGTTCAAGGCCCTGTGTGTATTAGCTTCCCTTCCTTATATTAAGGATTGTATATCCCCAGATAAACTGATACCATCTTCACTCATAGAGTCCTTGGTACTTTTAAACATCATCATATTTTCATATGATTTTCAACTTAACCCCTCTTCAGTTAAGATAGGAAGAGTGGACTCGGTGCTGGGGCTCATGCCTGCAATCCCAGCATTTTGGGAAATCAAGGCAGAAGGATCGCTTAAGCCCGGGAGCTCGAGACCAGCCTGGACAACATAGTGAGACCCCTTCTCTAAAAAAAAAAAAAAAAAAAAAAAAAATAGCCAGGCATGGCTGTGGTCCCAGCTACTCGGGGAGCTCAGCTGCAAGGATAGCTTGGGCCTGGGAGGTCAAGGCTGCAGTGAGCTGTGATTGTGCCACTGTACTCTAGCCTGGGCAACAGCCAGACTCTGTCTTAAAAAGAAAAAAAAAAAAAGGAAAACAGAGAAATCTAAATGATTTGGACAAAATACAGAGCTAAATGGTAGAAGAGTCCAAAAGCCAGGCTTCCTGGCTCTTCTTTGACTAGAAAGACAGAAGCTCCCAGGGTGGAACGAGGCTAGCCCTGTACAGGATGAGAATTTCTCCTGTTGGAGGCTGTGTCACAGGCCATAGTCACTCATACTTGCCTCAGAATAAACCACTTCAAATATTTTACAGAGTGTAACTCTTTTCATCAACAATATGTATAGAAGGGACAGAAGTAATTTTTCTAATTTAAATAAAGGGTATCCCTGCCCCCCAAATCCATCCAGACTCATTCTTCCCAAACACGAATTTTATTCCATTTCTTTGCTATCTAAGAACCTTCTCTGACTTCTCTTCCCTGATGTTGCAAAGAAATTGTGTCCAACTCATTCCATCTGACCATCACCTCTCCGCATGGTCAGCCTCCGGCTCCTTGGGGAGCCTTTCCCACAATCCCTCTCCGCCTCCCAGAGCTCACTTCCCAGCTCTGCCCTCGGCCACCTCATGTCTACCTTCCAGCTTCTGCTCCAGCCCTCCCTCCCTTACCATCCTCTCCAGGCAAACTAAGCTTGAGACCAGCAGAAACCCTCTTTTCAAGGGCCCATGCCCGGACCTCCACTGCCCCAAGCATGGAAATAAAGGAAAGTTCTGAGCTCCTTCAAGGGAAACTCCAGGCAGCTCCCTGGCCCAGAGAGGCAAATATGCATCTTTATAACAAGATGACAGTATCCTAAAATAATAGCCAAGGAAGTAGAATTTAGAGATGTCTGGTTCCCCTAGAGAAACTAAGATACATCTTCACAAATGTCTCTGGATACCGCCGCCCTAAGGAACCCCACTTATGTATGGACGCAGTGGCATGTGGACCTCAGATAAGGGGAAACTGAGGACTCAACTCTGTTTCTATCCGTTCTTTGCTCTAATTTCTTCCTGAGGGGCTTGGAGAGAGTCACATTCGGAGCCAGTTAACATTTTTTTTACCTGCTCCCAAGTTTTCAAACAAAGCTTCTCTTCCTTAACCAATTTCAAATCAGAAATTCTTTGACTCTACCTATAACCTGAAAGCCCCACCTTAAGATATTGCACCCATTTAGGCCAAAAGCAGCTGTCAACTCCAGGTGCCGATTTGCAATTCTGCCTGCAGCTTTTGTTTTCCTGTAGCACCTGGGAGCCCTGGGGGAGGTCAGGGTTTGTGCAATAGATACTCGGTCTGCCTTGCTTGGCGCCCTGCAAATAAACGCCTTCCTTTCTACCCCAGCGACCTCAGTGGGGATTTCTGGACTTTCTGCACAGGGCAAGCGGACCCTGGCTCAGTTCTATAATCAGCTTGCCTATTCAAAGCCAATTTATTGCACTCGGAAGCCTCCCAGACAACTGTGACTCTCCCATTTTCCAACTCTGTGCCTCAAAACCCTCTAGGCCCTCGTTTCATTAATCAATTGGCCTCAGCTGGTTCCCCACCCCGCCTCCAGCCCCAAGACTTAGCAGCTCCCACCCTGCCACAAAGCGCTTCCCACTGAAAAACTTTCCAAATAAATCAGGAAACCAGTACCTGGGGCTTTTGCTGGAACGTCAAATTAGACGATTTGTTTGAAGACTCTTTTTCATTCAAAAATAAGCAGGGATGTTAGTTCAAGACACACATACACACAAATTCCTTCTTACAAAGCAAACATTCCATTTTAATTGATTTAACCTGATTCTCAGGATGTAGACCTAAAAATAGACATCTGTACTTCCTTCTCAACACCAGAAGTAACTGGGTGCCACCCTCCAGCAACACCGGGGCACAGCGAAGCAGGAGGAGGAGGAGGAGGGGAGGGAAAAGGTCAGGGGTCAAAGGCCACTAGGCACTGTCACACTGGCCAAGATTAACTTCAAAGAACTATTTCATAAAGCAGGTCATAAAACAGCCTATCGTTCCGTCATGGAAATAACATTGTAACTGGAAATTGATTCAGCACCATAAATATACTGAAAGCGAAGACCCCATCGGTATCAGTCCATTTTCACACTGCTATAAACAGCTACCCGAGACTGGGTAACTGATAAAGAAAAGAGGTTTAATTGACTCACAGTTCTGCAGGCTTAACAGGAAGCATGACCAGGAGGCCTCAGGAAAATCTCAATCATGGCAGAAGGCAAAGGGGAAGCAAACACATCTTCCTATGGCAGCAGGAGAGAGAAGCGGGAGGTGCCACACCCTGTAAATACCCAGATCTCACGAGAACTCACTCATTATTGCACGAACAGCAAACGGGAGCTCCGCTCCTACGATCCCATCACCTCCCACTGAGGCAGGAGGTTAGGGAATTAGGGTAACCAAGGGTTAACGTACACGTGGAAAAACAGCAGGTGCAGCCAGTTCCAGGCAAGGGTGAGCGGCACACAGGCCACTTCCTGGCTCCTGTGATAACAAGACAGGAGTTTCCACTTCAGCCTCTGATTGACCACAGGCCTGGTCTCCATTTCAGCCTCTGATTGGTCACGGGCCAATCCTTCACAGGGTGTAACCAACTGAGGCCTCTCAAGGGCACCTCCGAGTGTTACCAGATTCTTCTAGCCTAATGCAAACCCTAAAGAACACTGCAACTGGGGGCTCTGGAGCTGCTTGTTCCAGCATGTTCCCACTCTGTGGAGTGCACTTTCGCTTCAATAAATCTGTGATTTCGTTGCTTCATTCTTTTGTTACTTTGTGTGTTTTGTTCAATTCTTCATTCAACACACCAAGAACCTGCACAACTCATAGTCAAGCCCTTCCATGTGGTAACAACACCAGGCCCCTCCTCCCATTCAACAGGAGGTTTGGGCGGGGGCACAAATCCAAACCATATCGCCCTCTATAAAACTGTTCTTAAATTACTTACAAGAAAAATCTACACAAGAATTGGAATAAATATACTATAACATACTATATGTGCTAATTAAAAGAGAGGTTCCATTATATACTCATGAATCCATGACGGTGCAATTTTGCTGTATCATAAATGTTACCATGAATACATTAGCCATAATCGCAAACATCGAATCAGTACTAAATTTTCCTTCCCTTCTTGGCATTTGGACAAGTTTTGTGAAGATGATTTGCTTGGTTGAGGTTTTCTAAAAAAGTCCATAGAGAAAGTTTGAACAGGTGTAGCCAGGAGAGGGATTCATCTTCAAGTACTTGGTCCAACTTAGAGCAGCTGCAGCCTCGTAGGTGACAGGTGGGCAAGTGGAGGTGGCAAGAAGAGTATGGAAGCCTGAGACAGTGCCCGGAATTATTCTGGAAGGAGAAGAGAAAGTTAAGAGTCATCCAAACATTAGTGAATTTTTCGGCAGGTGGCAGGGAGAGAGGAGGACCCACGTGGGCGGTGGCTGCAGATACTGGGATGGCTGAGACCCACATTCACTGTGAGATGGTTACTTTGATACGTCAGCCTGGCTGGACACCGATCTAGATGTTGCCATGAAGTTATTTCTTAGATGTGATTACATTTAAATCAGCAAACGTCCAGTGAGGCAGACCACCTGTCATAGCGTGGGTGGGCCTCATCCAATCAGGTGAAGACCTTAAGAGCAAAGACCAATTTCTTTCCCAGAGAGGAAGAAATTCTCCTGAAGGTTGCAGCCTAGAAACCTCACCTGAGCTGCCAGCCTGTTTTGCAGAATTCAAACTCAAGACTGCAACACCAACTCTTACCTGAATTTGCAGCCTGTCAATCTCCCCTGTGGCTCCAGACATGCTAGTGCCCACAACTGTGGGAGCCAGTTCCTTAAAATAAATGTAGTCAGGTAGATAGGTAGGTAGGTAGAGAGATGGATGATAGATGGATAGCTAGATCGATGATAGATGGATAGATGAGAGAGAAAGAGGGAGAGCGAGAAAGATAAGTATCTTCTGTTGGCTGTTTCTTTACAGAACCCTGACTGATAGAATCTTCTAGCATCTTGAGCCAAGAAGGAAAAAATTGTGCATGGAGTGGCCTGGATGGCAGAGAAGCAGCAACGGATGAGGAAAAGTGTGGTCGAGAACTCCAGTTCACTCCATCTCTACCTCACTTTTCCGAAGACAATAGGAGCTTTCTGAGTTCATGGGACAACCCTGAACACCAGACTTTTCAGAAATAGGAGCCACCCGAGCAGAATCACTGCCCAAGCAAACTATCACCAAAAAGCAGCAGGGCATCAAAAGTCCAGAATGAAACCATGGATGCTTTTTGTGGCTCAATCAGATGAACTTGGGAATGAGGCCAGTTCTCCTTTGAGAGCCCCAGGTCCATCAGGCCAGTGCTTCACGATCAACCATGTGTGCAGCACAGAGCCAGGGCTTTGGGGGCGGAGGACCTGGCTCTATCGATTTCTGGCCCCTGGAAAGGACAAAGGCAACCTGTGTTCTCATTTGTAAAATGAAGATAATTTTGACCCCAGGCTCACAGAGGGACTGAGAACACTGGACTCACCGACATGTGCTTCCTGAGCCAAAATACTAGACGAACAGAAACTGAAGCCAGTTGCTCCTTACACCTCAGTGCTATTTTCATTCTTTTTTCTTTTCTTTTCTTTCCTTTTTGAGACAGAGTCTTACTCTGTCTCCCTGGCTGGAGTGAAATGGCATGATCTCGGCTCACTGCAACCTCTGCCCCACCAGATTCAAGCAATTCTCCTTCCTCAGCCTCATAAACTGCTGGGACTACAGGCCTGTGCCACCATGCCCAGCTAATTTTTGTATTTTTAGTAGAGATAGGGTTTTGTCATGTTGGCCAGCTGGTCTCAAACTCCTGACCTCAAGGGATCCGCCCACCTCGGCCTCCCAAAGTGCTGGGATTACTGGCATGAGCCACTGCACTGGGCCCGCTCAATGCGGTTTTCAAGGCAGCTGCTAGGCCACCTCCCACAGGGAAAATACTTCCCTTTGGTTGTGACAACACAAGACTCTATGTAGGGGTCCCCCAAATCATAGGGAGGTAATTTTCACATCTTTGAGGGATATGAAAATTAGCCCCCTTAGGGGAAAACATTGACTGAGAGACAGTGACCAATCGTGAGGACCCTGAGGAAGACGAAATTGGATTCTGGCAGGTGAAGCCTCTCCGCAGGATGAGGACAGAAGTGTCGCCATGACGCCCACCAAACAAGGACCCCACGAACCGGAAGACGGGAGAAGGGGAACATCGGCTGCTGCAAGACAGCAAAAACAAGCACACACTTTACAATCACTAAGTCCCTCGATTCCCACAGAGATCCCCCAAAGTGTCATTAGACCATCTTTATTATATTTTTTTACACATAAAGAAACTAAGGCTCCAAGAGGCGTGGTCAAGGTCCCCACATTGTGAGAGGGGAGCTGAGACCCACGCACAGGCAGGTGAGACTGTCACCTGCCCCTTCCACGACACTGTGCACTCGCTCACAAGGTCATGAGGTGGCGACTCTATGCTGGGGCCTGAAGATCAATGAGACAGACCAGGCCCTAAGACAATAAACAAAGTTAAAGGTAAACAGGTCAGCGCTTGTTTCAGGAAAGGGAACCTTCAGAGAATGATCAGGATGAACAAACCACCCACCCTCCTGGAGCTTTTCCTACAGAGGGAGACAGACATTCCATCAGCACCATTTCCACCTACCGCCAATCCCTGAAAACAATAATCAAATAAAATAGAAGGTAAACCAGCATGACTGTGTCGTCTTAGGAAGGAGAAGTGCAGGAGATCACAGGAACTCGTGAGGGGCATGAGTGGGGTGGGGCGAAGCAAAGGCTTCAAGGAGGATGTCAGGTTAAGCCGAGAACTGACAGAAGTTCAGGCCGGGGCATACACGCCTCCAAGTCCACGTACACAAAGCCAAAGGCCAACAGGACCAGCTGTACTCCAGAGACCCAGCTTAAAGCATGCGGATATTAAAACAAAACGTGGACGTGCTATGGCTCAAAGCGTGGAAATCTGTACACATTTTAGTTCAATGGGAGCCCTCCAAGAAATCCCCAGCTTGGGACTGGCCCCATAACGACCTGTTCACCTTCATCCGGTGATGTGTAGGGGCAAATATGTAGGGTCCAGGCACGCTACTTCAGTCTGCTTGATTTCAAAGCATGAGATCATTGGCTGTTTTCCCCAGAGGCTACCTGCTTGACACAGCTTTTAAGCTGAATGCCATCTCCAGTTCCCTTGGGTGACAGCCTGCGTACCATGGGGAAGTCCATGGGGAAGTCCAAATTGCTCAGCTGTCACTTCCTTCCCTTTCCTTTCCATCCTGAAGGAATCTGCAGCCCCACATTGGCTGGGGTCTTCGCACCTCCCTGAACCAACCAGAAGGAGTGCACATAAGTGCCCAAGAAGAGAGCAGAGGGAGATAAGTAAAAGTGATGTGTTTCTATTAGAAGCTGCAGACAGACCCACGATAACATTTAAAAGTCAGTTTTAATTCTGAGAAAATGGAAGTCAAAGCCCATCTGATGTCAGATGGAATGAATAGATTAAAAAATTCAATTAGAAATGGTAGAGACTTGTCAATGATTTCAAAAGCCCCTCCAATCCCTTCTGCATGGGCAGCAAAGTGAACCTGGCAAAAATGCAAATCAGACTGTTCACTCCCGTGCGTAAAACCCTTCCATACCCACTCACAACAAAACCCAGACTGCTCACCATGGCTGCAAGGCCTCAAGCCTCTTTTTTCTCCAGCTTGCTGCTTTCTGGACCCACCGGCCTCTCAGCTCCCACACGCACCACGCTCCCTGTGCCTCTGAACAGCCATGCAGGCGGTTCCTACTGCCTGCAGCGTGCTTCCACCAGCTGGTACTGCTGGGATTCACTCAGGGTGGGTGGCAAAATGTTAAGGGAAATATTAGGGAAAGTTATAAGATATAGTCTTAAACCTTTTAGAGGGCTGAAAGATTTTCATTAACTTGTAATAATGGAACAGGCTGAAGGCAGCCCGTTCTTACCTTAGAGCATTAGGTCATAAGGTGAAGATGAAGGATAATAGAAGCTTCCCCAGTTAAGTCAGTTTACCCCACAGTCCTTTGTCTCTGCTCTAACTAGCATGTTTACTCATGTAAACTTGGTGCCAAGTGATTCTCTTACGGGGAGGTCGACCAGGGGGATTACTTGTTAATGGTGTTGGCTCTGCGCCCCGGAACCAAACGTTTCATCGTTCCTAAAACCACTCTTTTAAACATGTTAATTATCCACAAGTGGGTTGAATTAGAACCTCTGTTGTTAAATTGATACTGAATAAATGCAAGGAAGGACAGCTATTGAGGGGTTGGGTAGCTGCAATCACCGTCTGAGAGCAGCTGATGACCTCCCTAACCCACTCGTTCACTGGACTTTGTGTGTGAGTGCATTTATTCATCTGTCGTGGAGGCAAAGTTTGCAGAACAGACTCCCACAGGTGGTGATCAGCGTCTCAGGCGGTGACCCTGATGCGATCATCGTCACGTGGTACCCTTTGCTTACCTCTCCACTGAGAGAGGCCTCACTCGACCATCCCATCTTAACAGTGTCTTCCTGGGTTAGTCTAACCTTAATGCTTGTGTTCTCCTTCAGTGCACCAAAGACAATCCGTTGAGTTTGTTTATGCAAAGTCCCGTATCTCCAACTAAAATGTCAGCTTGCAGAGAGCAGAAGAGATCAAGCCTATGTAGCTCACTGACGAATTCCTGTTGGGAGACACTGACCCATGAGATGCTCAAGTTTCTGCACATCTTGAGAAGGAGCCCTTAGTTCCGGGGTATCTTTTCAAGGATGTCTGTATGGTGAAAACCAGTGGTAGATAGAGAGTGTCTCCTTCCAGAGCAAGTCAAGTGTGCGTGCTGTCCGCTCTGGTGAAGATCATGTCTCCTTCTGGAACAAAGGACAGGCAGATTTGCTGCCTGTGATTTATGAAGCTTAAAACAGCAAATTCAAATATCAACCGAGCAAAACAGTATTTAGGATACACATCCACAGGGAGTAACAAACATAAAATTCACAATGATGTGTGGGAGGCCAGCAGGGAGGCCAGGGGATAGAATGTGTGAGAAGCCGCCGGAAGTTTCCATGCCATTGGGAGTGCTTCTGCCAGCTGATACCCTTCGACTCTCAACTGAGAGATGCCAACTTAACCATCCCATGTTGGTAGCATCTTCCTGGGTATGCATAAAAGACAGCTGGATATGCATAAAAGACAATCTACTATATGTACCATGTATTATGTAATATATACATAGTATATATGATATAGGAATAAATATAGTAACAGTAATATATATTATCTACATATCCAATGTAGATAATATATAAATATTATATGTCATCTATATTATTAATATATATCGCATATATGTTTATAAACATAACATAGAGCAGTGGTCCCCGACCTTTTTGGCACCAGAGACCAGTTTCATAGAAGACAATTTTTCTTTTCATTTCTTTCTGAGATGGAGTTTTCCTCCAGTTGCCCAGGCTGGAGTGCAATGGTATAATCTCAGCTCACTGCAACCTCTGCCTCCCAAGTTCAAGCAATTCTCCTGCCTCAGCCTCCCAAGTAGCTGAGATTATAGGGGCCTACCACCATGCCTGGCTAATTTTTTTTTTTTTTTGAGTCGGAGTCTCATTCTGTCACCAGGCTGGAGTACAGTGGAACAGTCTCGGCTCACTGCAACCTCCACCTCCCGGGTTCAAGCCATTCTCCTGCCTCAGCCTCCCAAGTAGGTAGGATTACAGGCACGTGCCACCACACCCAGCTAATTTTTGTATTTCTGGTAGAGACAAGATTTCACCATGTTGGCCAGGATGGTCTTGATCTCTTGACCACCTGCCCACCTTGGCCTCCCAAAGTGCTGGGATTACAGGTGTGAGCCACCACACCCAGCCCAATGTTTTGTATTTTTAGTAGAGACAGGGTCTCACCAACTTGGCCAGGCTGGTCTTGAGCTCCTGACTTCAGGTGATCCACCCCCCTCAACCTCCCAAAGTGCTGGGATTACAGGCATGAGCCACGGCAGCCGGCCAAAAAACAGGTTTTCTATGAACAGAAGAGTGTGATGGTTTCCAGATGATTCAAGCACATTACATTTATTACGCACTTTATTTCTATTATCACATTGTAATATATAATGAAATAATTATACAACTCACCATAACGTAGAATCAGTGGGAGCCCTGAGCTTGTTTTTCTGCAACTGGATGGTCCCATGTGGGACACAGCCAGATCATCAGGCACTAGTTAGATTCTCAGAAGGAGCTTGAAACCTAGATCCCTCGCACACACAGTTCACAATAGGGTTTGCACTCCTATGAGAATCTAATGCCACTGCTAATCAGACAGGAGGTGGCGCTTGGGGATGGGCAGTGGCTGTTAATACAGATGAAGCTTTGCTCACATGCTTGCTGCTCACCTCTTACTGTGTGGCCTGGTTCCTAACGGGGCAAGGGACCCCTAATAGAGTACATAATGTAGCAATGTCCCAGTTGTTAAGTTGGGTGGTAGACTCACAGGTGTTTGTTTTATTATATGTCATAGCCAATATGTAGTTAAAAATATCATTTTGTATGATCTAATATTCCCTCTGATAGTTTCAATAGTAACAGTGGGCATTTTAAGGTAGTATGATTTAGGCGTGATTTCCTTCTCCCATGTAAATTTCTGAGTAGTCTTAAGTTCTTTTCAGAAAATAACAGATTGTTTCTAGAATCAGAAAACATAAACTTTGTAAAATATATGAGAAAAATGTACATTGGCAAATGACAAATGGAACTGTGAAGATCTTTCCCATTTAAGGAGAAGAAAGTCATGGATGATTTTCTGCTGACACGTTTAGAGATCTGAAGCTCTTCTGTAGTGCTGGCTTTCAATCTCTCCTCCTCCTGTGTTTCACCTACTTGAAGCACTTCTCTCATTTCCAGTCCCAGACTGGAAGGCAGTTAATGTTGAACTGAATTGAGTGGATATCTCAATTCTCTGGGAAATTGAATTTTTCCCTAGATGGAGAGAGGCAGTACGTGGAGACTGACGAGGCACCGCCCCAACCCGGTGCCGTGTCCCAACCACAGGTGGCTCTGGCTGGCTGTGGCGCAGGCATGGAGCCGAGAGAGGCTGGGTGCTTTCGGGCTGGGAGACTTTCCCAGAGAGGGCAGGGCCTGGGACCAGAAAGAACCCAGGAACATCATTGGGATGTTTGGTAGATTGGAAATCATGGCCACAACATTCTCGAGCATCTCCTGCCAGGAGGAGGTATCTAGTTCTCTGCCTCTTGAATCTGGGCTGGTCTTGGTACTTGCTGTGGTCCTCCGAATGTGGTACAAGCAGCATTGTGTGTGTTCCAGAACTAAGAGGCCTGCAGCTTCCATTTCCTCTTTTTTTTTTTTTTTTTAACCCAACCACCATGTAAAGAGGTCCAAGCTCTCCTGCTAGATGGAGGAGCTACGTGGAGAGTGAGACCCTGAAGGATGAGAGACCCTGGGGAGGAAGACGCCACAGGAGAGTGACCCAAGATGTCACAGCGGAGAGCCAACACCAAGGTTCCATCTATGTGAGGGAGGTCACACTAGGTCCTCCAGCCTAGGTGATCCTGGTGACAGCACTTGGAGCAGAGGGCTGAACCCACTGAGCCCTGCACAAATACTTGACCCATAGAGACACAACCCATCGAATAGTTCTGATTAGCCAGAGTTCCGGGTACTTTGGACCCAGCTATGGATTAACTGATACGGAGTGATAGAACAAGGATATAAAAATACATCTCAATTAATTGAAAAGTTTGCAGGACCAACTATTAAAAATTAGACAGTAAGTCAGACCATAACTGGGCCATCTTACTCCGCCTGTCAACTCATTCAAAACCCGACAGCAAATTCTTGAAGGATAATCTTAAAGATGAGAAGGAGCGAATTTTACTAAGTGTGTCATACAAAAGGCTTTCTAGAATCCTCTTTGGACTCTCTCTTTATCAATTACTTTTCAGTTACAGCAACTGCCAAAAGTCAGTCTCTCCCCTTCCTTGTCTTCACACATTGCACACATGCACAGCACACAGGCACACACATATGCACATGTACACACATTGTATGAGGCTGTTCTTGCATTGCTATACGGAAATACCTGTGACTGGGTAATTTATAAAGAAAAGAGGTTGAATTGGCTCTTCGTTCTGCAGGCTGTACAGCAAGCAGTGCAGGCATCTGCTCAGCTTTTGGGGAGGCCTCAGGGAGCTTGAACTCATGCTGGAAGGTGAAGTGGGAGCAGTCACTTCACATGACCAGAGCAAGAGCAAGAGGGTGGGCGGGGGGCATGCCACAGACTTTTTAACAACCCAGTCTCATGAGAACTCACTACCACAAACACGGCACCAAGGAGACAGTGCTAAGCCATCCATGAGAAATCCACCCCGTGAACCAATCCCCTCCCACCAGGCCCTGCTTCCAACACTGGGGATTACATTTCAACGTGAGATTTTGGGGGACAGATATCCAAACCATATCACACATATACAAATGCACTTGCACACACACACACCCCCACAGACATGCCTACACACATGTTCACACATACACAAATGCACACATACACACACGCACACGGGCATGCATGCACACACACAATTCCCTACCTCCCTGCCATGTTGCTTTACTGGCACTTCCTCTTCCATCACTGGCTGTCATTTGTGTGGCAGTGACTCTCCTTACTTTCTAAAGCCCCCTCTTCTTTTCCAAGTCCTCTTCCTTCGAGGAGAGCAGCTACTTGGACTTCTGATGAATCAATTCTCCATTTATTACATACTCAAGCCACAATAGCCACCCTTGTCAAGTTTCATGTATTTCACCTCTTCAATTTCTTTCCCTGCAGATTCTACAGTCCAAAGCCAAGGAGCCCTTTCTTTTCCAGCTCAAATGCCACATTCTCAAAACATTTTTTTCATGCTTCTCACTTCCACCCTCCACATCAACAGCCCGTGGAATAAGCTTCTGTCTTTGCTGAACTTGGGGTCATCCCCCTATCTTGCTCTACACAGGTCCGCCTCTCTTCCTAGTTTATAACCTCATGTGAAGTGCTGTGTCTTATTAATCTTTGTAACCACCACAGGCTCTAACTCAGTAGCACGCATATGGCAGGCGTTCAATGACATTTGTCAAACTGAATGTAATTTAAACAAGGTCATTCATTCAGGTCTGTGCCAGAAAAAAAAAAAAAAAAAGTCATCTTTCCGGAGATAAGCTGAGGTTATTTGCGTATCAAGTCAGTCCAAACTGAAAGTTACATCAAATGACAAATAATTTTCTATTTCAAAACTAGAAAAGGAATGGATTTTGTTTGGAACATAAGAATATGAATGTTTTTCCTTCTACTCTTCAGTGTTTTCCTGTATTTTGTAAATAAATGTGTACTCGTTTTATAATAAAAATAAACTTTTACAGGAGTAACTCAGAAAACAGAAATCATATTATCATTCATGACAGTATGTCCACTGGATAACCTCTTTCAAAGTGCTATGAAGGCAGTATACTTGTTTCTTCAGCCTGAAAGAATCATCCACCAATTTTCCAATGCTATCAGCTAAGTATTCCACCAAAGAGAGAAAAATGGCGCTTGGTCCAGCTCTGTGATGGGCAGACGTGAAGCATCTGAAAGCCCATCAACCCATACGCCCAGCTGGCCAGCTTCCTTGTCTCCAGCTGATCCTTAGAATTTAATCTCAGTCCCAGATTTATAGATGAAATCCTCCCATCACACCCCATCCAGTTAAATTGTCAAAATGACTCTAATTTTGTTCTCTTTGACAGGGTCTTGCTCTGTCGCCCAGGGTGGAGTGCAGTGGCACAATCATAGCTCATTGCAGCCTCGAACACCTGGGCTCAAGCAATCTTCCTGCCTCAGCCCCTCAAATAGCTGGGACTATAGGTGTGCGTCACCACACCCAGTTATTTTTTTGTATTTTTTTTTTTTTTAAGAGATGGGGTTACGCCATGCTTCCCAGGCTGGTCTCAAACCCCTGGGCTCAAGCAATCCAGCTAAAATCACTCTAATTTCATTATTTTAAATATTTTCAAAGCTAAACTTCCAGAAACACCTCTATTTTAATTTGAGGAGACCATGTCTTGACTTTTCCTTAAGAAAGTCGAAAGTTGTCTTTACGTTACAATAAGATCATAACGCCTCAAGCGAGCATACAAATCCTTCCCCTGCTCTAGTCTGCACTTTCAGCTTCTCTGGGTGTTCCCTGGAAGCCTGTTTCTCAAGAGTTGTCAATATACCACCTGCATCAGAATCACCTAAGGGTCAGGCGCGGTGGCTCACACCCGTAATCCCAGCACTTTGTGAAGCCAAGTGAGGAAGATTGCTTGAGCCCAGGAGTTCATAGACCAGCCTGGACAACAGGACAAAATCCCATCTCTACCAAAAATAAAAAAATTCACCAGGCATGATGGTGTGAGCCTGTAGTCCCAGCTACCCAGGACGCTAAGGTGGGAGGATCAACTGAGCCCAGAAGACTGAGCCTCAGTGAGCCGCGATCATGCCACTACACTCCAGCCTGGGCAACAGAATGAGAGCCTGCCTTAAAAAAGGAGAGGAGGGAGAAAGAAGAAAGGAGGGGAGAGGAGAGGGGAGGAGAAGGAAGGAAGGAAGGGAGGGAGGGAGGAAGAGGGAGAAAGAGAGAAACAGAGAAAGAAGACCACCCTGCATACTGATTTAAGTGTAGACTTCCTAACCCACACACAGATCCAGACAGAATTGAAAACACGTTCCCCAGGTGATGTTCAGGTTCACAAAAGCCTGAGCACCACAGCTTCAGAGCCCCTAGAGTCTCAGCATCCCTCCACAGAGCAGGCCGTTTCCCACCCTCTGCCTACAACAACCCCTCTTTCTTCTCTGCTGATCCCTGCTTGTTTTTCTAGACCCAGCTTGACTGTCATCTGCCCCATGAGACACTGCCAGCCTCGCAGGAAGAATAAATGATTTCTTCAACTCCCCACACTTATCACTTGATATATATGCAGCCAGAAGAACTTGCATACCTGTCTGATCTCTACTGAGCAGGACCTTGTGCTTTTTTAATGAAAAGCAGATTTTTAATTTCTTAAGGTGATCTGGAGGTCAGGAGTGATGGGAATAGGAAGCTCAAGCCCAGTGTTTCTGGCCTATGGGACAGCACCAGTCACTGGATTTGAACATAAGGTCACACCATGGGTACCTGGGAGCCACTGAGTGTTCTGGAGCAGGGCATGGGTATGTGAGAGAAGAGTGGTGGGTGGCTGAAGGAAGACACTGTCCTGGGGCAGTGGACCCTCTTCCTCTCCTAGGTTTAGAGGGGGGTTTCTCTGCCTGGCGCTAACAACATCTGGGGCTGGATTATTCTCCATGGTTTGAGCCGTTCCAGGCATTGTAGGATATTAAACAGCATTCCTGGCTGCCACACACTTGATGCCAGCGGCATTTCCCAGTTTTGAACACCAAAAATATCGTGAAACATTACCCAGGATCCCCCTCCAGTGAGAGGCACCGTTTTGGAGCGGGAGGTGTGAGATCAAACAGAGCAAGACCAAATCCAGAAGGTTGTGCTTGCTGCTATACCTATCCAGCCTCAGGTTTCTCGGCTGCAAAATGGGTACGTGAGTGTCTGTAACAGTGTCTGGAGCCTCGCAAATGCTCCATAAACATGAGCCAGGAGCCTTGTTACTGCGAGTTCAGCCCACTTATTATATGGAGGATGATGCTGAGGTCTAGAGGCCTCTAGGGCAGGAATGCAGGATTTTCTTCCAGCTTGGGTCACCTGTGGGCCACCCATTCAATTTTGCCAGACTCAATGAGTTACTCCTCCTGAGCAATCAGCCATGAATCCTGATGCGTGCAAGTCAGTAGGGAACTTATGATTTTCCTATGACTCATTAAACACACTGCTATTTTAAAAACATTCAACCTTGTTCTACCTAAAATCGTTTTTTGTATCACCTGCTGGTGGCCAGAGGTCACGTGGGAAAGGCTGAGCTGGCTGTAGGTATGCAGCAGGCATTCGGCAAGGCTTAGTGTTGGTGAATGGTGTTTCCACATTGGGTCAGGACCCAATGTGTGAGTCAGGAGCTTCTTGAGAACTGGAATGTCCCCTTCACCGCCGGCACAGGGTCCTGGAGGATGTGAGCAGAGCAGAGGAGAGGAAACTGGGGAGGTGTGTTAGATCTAGGTCAGGAGGGTTGAGAGGGGCAGGCTGGCGAAGATGGCATGGGCTACACATGTCACTGAGCGGCAGCACATCGTGCTGGCGAGACCACACCCTTCCAAATCCAAAAGACTGTGTTTCGCCCTGCTGTGTTCTTACTGGCTGTGTGACCCCAGATAAGACTCCCTGAGTCTCCATTTCCTCATCTGAAAAACAGAGATGGTACCATCTACTTCCCAGGTAGGGTTGCCAGATGAAATGCAGGATGCCCAGAGGTGTTTGAATTTCAGATAATTTTTTTTTTTTAGCACAAGCAAGTCCAATGCAATATTTAGAGCACACTTTTACTTTTTGTGGTTACTTTCTTTAGAGAAGCAGGGTCTTGCTCTGTCGCCCAGGCTAAAGTACAGTGGCATGATCACAGCTCACCACAGCTTCCACCTCTTGGGCTTACGTAATCCTCTTCCGTCATCCTTCTGAGTAGCTGGGATTACGGGTGCCTGCCACTTTGCCTGGCTAATGTTATTTTATTTTATTTTATTGTTGTAGAGATGGGGTCTTGCTGTGATGCCCAGGCAGGTCTCAAACTCCTGGCCTCAAGTGATCCTCCTGCCTCAGCCTCCCAAAGCACTGGGATTACTTTAACTTGAAAAATTTTATTATTTACATGAAATTCAAATCTAACGGAGCATCCTGTATTTTATTTGCTAAATCTGACAACCTTATCCAAGGGTATCACGAGAATTAAAGAAAATGATTCCAAGGGCCTGTCAGAGGCACACACACAGTAGGCGCCGTGTTTTCTAAGCGACAGCACTTAGAAAGCAACAGGAAACCATTAACGTGGCTTCAGCAAGAGCGTGACACAGCCATCCATCTCAGAGGGCCTAAATTTAGCTCTGGCCAGAAACAATTGTTTGAGATTTCTTAACATGCCTGGAAGTAGAAAGTCAAAGTCATTTAAAACATACCACGTAAGTAGCTTTCAATTATAACTTTATCTTTTCCAGGTTCCGCCCCAGCAACTTTGTAATCTCGTGTGTTTGAAGTGTCTAAAGACTCCCAGCGTAATGAATGGGGGTAATCATAGTCTTTCCCAGAATGCCTCGGCTTTGATGATATAGTGTGGCCACCGCACGGTCTGACTCGAATGACAATTGACTAACTCATGTTTCTGCTCAATTAGCTTTCAGCCCTCCATAGCGGAGCCGGGGTCTTAAGCTCTGTCTCCTGGCAAATCCCCTCCCATCAACAGCCTCTATCTCCAACCCAGGCTTTCCTTGAAGAACAGGATACATTTATCTTTCACGGATGACTCCTGGGAGCAAATGAAAAAGTTAATAAATTAGCAGAGGAAATCACATGGAGCTTAACCCAGGTGGATGTTTTCTCTAGGATTACTAAAGAATCAGATGGGGCAGACTCTTCCGAGCCAGGTGGCCTCCAGTTTTTCCTTCCCCCTTTTTTGGATGCAGGGTTGGATGGCTAGAGACAAAATCTCCCAATTTTTCCTGCAGCCAAGTACGCCTATGGGGCTCAGCTCTAAGCTATGGGTTGTAGTTGAAAGCGACATGTGTAACTCTCATGTCATTTGTTGAGGATGGCAGCCACTAGCCCGGGCTCCTGGGTGAGGTTTTAAGACAGAAATGTGGGCCTAAATTTGAGAGAAGAATACAATTCTGGCCAGGCACAGTGGCTCACACCTGTAATCGAAGCACTGAATGGCCAAAGCAGATCACTTGAGCTCAGGAGTTCAAGACCAGCCTGGGTAACATGGTGAAACCTTGTCTGTACAAAAAAATACAAAAAAAAATTAGCCAGGTGTGGTGATGTGCACCTGTAATCCCAGACATTCTGGAGGCTGAGGTGGGAGGATTACTTGAGCCTGGGAAGTGGAGCCTGCAGTGAGTTATGATGGTGCTCCGGCCTGGACGACAGAGCAAGACCCTGTCTCAAAAAAAAAAAAAAAAGAATAAATTTCTGTGTTCTTAAAGCCACTCCCCTCCCACCTCTATTTATTCCCTTCCTGGCATCAGTCACACCAGGAATCTATTGTTATTTATCCTTATACTTGCTCACTGGTGCCCTCTGTCACCATGAGGGTCTCCTGGCAGCAACGGAGCTCACTCCCATCGTACCTGTCCCATCCCCAGCGCATGGTGTCAGGTGTGACACGGAGGTGTGCTCAAGGACAGATGTCAAAATAACAAGTTACTGGTGATTTAGATTCAAATATATATAAACATGTCTACAGAAATACAATGGCTCGACTGAAGGCAACTTTTGGGGGAGCGGAGAGACATCAGGACCAGAGACGTTGTCCCTGAAGAAGAGCTGGGTGAGGGTTAATTTTATGTGTCAACTTGCCTGGGCCACAGGACCCCCAGATATTTGGTTAACTACTATCTGTGAAGACGTTTCTGGATGAGATGAACATCTGAGTCAGGAGACCGGGTGGAGCAGACGGCTCTCCCCATTGTGGAGGCATCATCCAAGCCACTGAGGGTCTCAGTGGAACAAAAAGTAGGAAACAGAGAATCTCTTCTCTCTCTGTCTCTCTCTCTGTCTCTCTCTCTGTCTCTCTCTCTCTCTCTCTCTCTCTCTCTCTGTCTGTCTCTCAGTCTGACTGCTTGAACTAGGACCTGAGTCTTCTCCAGCCACTGGACTAGAATTTACAGGATTTACAACATCAGCTCTCCTGCTACTCAGACCTTCAGACCTGGACTAGAACTAAACCATCAGCTCTCCTGGGTCTTTATCTTCCTGACCACAGATCCTATGACTTCTTAGTTTCCCTAATCATATAAGCTAATTCTAATCCATCCACCCGTCCATCAGTCTCTGACTCCTCAGAAACTGCATTCTGTCATGCTAGAGAAACTAACGATTACAGGTTTAGACAAGATGAGCTGAACTCGGCACAGGTCCAGTACTAAGGGGTGGCGAGGCGTGGTAGGACTTTTCCTCAAGTCCAGCTGACGCGGGCATGTGGGCAGCCCCCCTAGAAGAAAGGGTGTGGGTGAACCGCAGGAGTGGCTGCATTTGCTATCACCCCTTCAGATCGCAACAGCATTGCTGGGAGACCCTCCTGTTGTGTTCCTTCACAGACGACACAGGTACTTGTAAAACTGAGGTCTGGGAGAAGCACCGCCTCGATCCGAGAACGCCGGCAGAACAGCCAGCCAGGCAGAGCTCTGCGCGGCAGGTTCCAGCCCCAGGCTACAGCTCTGGGGGCCACAGTCCAGCATGGGCGGGAAGCCGCTCCACTCATGTGGCAGCCCCAAGACACTCACTGGGAATTCCCAGGAAGACCTGAAGGAAAGGGAACTTCTGCAGGCAAAGCCAGCAGGTGGAGGTTAATGAGGTATAGTATTTTTTTTAAGATGTAGTCTTGCTCTGTTGTCCAATCTGGAGTACAGTGGCACAATTTCAGCTCCTGCGACCTGCACCTCCCAGGTTCAAGTGATTCTCCTGCCTCGGCATCCTAAGTATCTGGGACTATAGGCACGTGCCATCATGCCCAGCTATTTTTTTTATTTTTAGTGGAGATGAGGTTTCACCACGTTGGCCGGGCTGGTCTCAAACTCCTGACCTCAGGCGATTCACCTGCCTCAGCCTCCCAGAGGGCTGGGATTACAGGCATGAGCCACTGCACCTGGCCAAGGTGTAAGTATTAATGCTGATGAGATCCCCCTGGAGTTTGGAAGGCTGGTGAGATTCTGTATGTGTTTGTGTGATGTTGGTGATGTAAAATTTAGTAGTCACTTGAATACATACCCGCAAAGGTAATCACGTATAATCATAAAACCTAACAGCCGGAATCCTTGGGGAAGGAAAAGGGGAGAGAAGAAACATTCACTGAGAATCTTCTACAGAGTGTCTTGATGGAAAGAGACGTGTTTACCTTTAGGTGGTGATAATTTGTATCAGCTACCAGCATCATACCATGGGTAACGTCATGTCGGTGGTAGATACTTTGAACGGTTGATAACTTAAAGTAATCAGAACAAGCTTTAGGGACAGGTGAGGTGACTTGTACCTGTCATCCCAATGCTTTGGGAGGCTGAGGCAGAAGGATCACTTGAGGCAAGGAGTCTGAGACCAGCCTGGGCAACAGAGCAAGACCCCATCTCTACAAAAAAATAAAATATTGGCCAGGCATGATAGCACACCCTATAGTCCCAGCTACTTCAGAAGCTGAAGCAGGAGGAGGCTAGTCTGAGCCCAGGAGTTCCAGGTTACAAGTGAATTATGGTTGGGCCACTGCACTCCAGCCTGGGTGACAGAGCAAGATATTGTCTCTAAAAAAAGAAAAAGAAACCAGAAAAATGAACAAAATAAACAAGCACTAGTTAAGATTAACACACTGTGCAGTCAAAATATTTTTAAGTTATAAATTTGTGTGTCTTTCAATTGCTTATCTAGATACTATTAGAATCATCGGTGTAATTCAAGAAATTTGAATTTACTTTAATCCTCACAGCAAACCTGTTTGGTTCTTTGGTCCCAGTTGAGAGACGAAGCAACTGAGGCTGGGGAAAATGAACGTTTACCCAAAGCCACGTGGCTGGTGAGGGCAGAATGAAGATTAAACGAAGGACTGGCTGACTCCAGAGGCCCTTCCCCTCTACCACACAGCTTCCTTACAGATCACCCAGCCCCGCCTTCTCATTCTACTGGTGAAAAAACTAAGATCCCAAAAAGTAGGTGACTCCGTTGTTTAACATGGCCAGTGTGTGCTGGAGCCAGTTGCAAAGCTCAAATCTCCAGTTCAGTTCTTTGTCCCCCAGGGCCTGCAGTACTCACCTTGCAGGAAGTCCTAATTCTCCAGTCAGAGACCACAGGAACACACCTGCAGCTGAACAAGTCCAGGGGATCACACATTGCAGCCAAAGAAAACACACTGCATCGGGAGCATGGAGTGTCCCAGCAAGAAGGTGTTCCAGGGTTTGCAAGTGTGTTAGGTGGTTTGAGGAAGACTTAAGTAGGCAGGACTTTGCTCAGGAATGGATGCTGTCAGGAAGCAGAGGGAACACTGTGACTCAGTATCTTTTTTTTTTTTTTTTTTTTTTGAGACAGCGTTTTGCTCTTGTTTCCCGGGCTGGAGTGCAGTGGTGCGATCTCAGCTCACCCCAACCCTTGCCTCCCGGGTTCAAGCGATTCTCCTGCCTCAACCTCCCGAATAGCTGAGATTACAGCCATGCACCACCACACCCGGCTAATTTTGTATTTTTAGTAGAGATGGGGTTTCTCCATGTTGGTTAAGCTGGTCTGCAACTCCCGACCTCAGGTGATCTGCCCGCCTCGGCTTCCCAAAGAGCTGGGATTACAGGTGTGAGCCACCACAACTGGCCGTGACTCGGTATCTTAATGCCTCTTACCTAGGAGGAGGGAAACTAGGCTCAGGCTAAAGCTGTAAGTGGCAAAGATGCGGTGGTCACTCCCAGTGTCTGGGAGAAGGCTGTCCTCGTCTTCTACTGCTTTGTAGCAAAGTACCACAAACTTAGTGCCATCAAACACCACCAAAGTATTCTCCCCACTTCTGAAGATACTACGGATCTGCAGTCGAGGCGTGGCGCGGCTGGGTTCTCTCTCAGGCTCTCACTGCGCTGGGGCTGCATTGGGCTGCCATTGTCTTCTGGGCCCTGGGTCCTCTACCAGGCGCACTGGCTGCTGGCAGAATTCATTTCCTAGCACCGATGGGACTGAGGTCCCCGTGTTCCTTCTAGCTGAAGGCTGGGGCCTGCTGTCAGCTCCTCAAGGCTCCCTACCATTGCTGACACGTGGCCCCCAAAACGGTTCCCAGGATGGAGCTGGCTTTTTCCTAGGCCAGACAGCATGTGTCCCTCTAATGTCCTCTTCTGTGCCAGCTAGAGAAACTGTAGAGAAACTGTGCTTTTAAAGGGCTCATATGATTACGTCAGATCCACCTGGATAATTTCCCCCCTTTTGCTTTCCTGTTGCCAGGCTGGAGTGCAGTGGTGTACGTGATCACAGCTTACTGCAGCCTCAGCCTCCCTGGGCTCAGGTGATCCTCCCATCTCAGCCTGCCCAGTAGCTGGAACTAGAGGCATGTGCCACCATGCCTGGCTAATTTTTTTGTATTCTTTGTAGAAATGGGGTTTTGCCATGCTACTCAGGCTGGTCTCGAACTCCTGGGCTCAAGCAATCCGCCCTCTCAGCCTCCCAATGTGCTAGGATTACAGGCATGAGCCACCATGCCTGGCCTAATTTCCCTATTTTAAGGTCAATTGATTTGGGATGTTAATTACATCTGTCAATTCCCTTCACAGCAGTAGCTAGAGTAATGTTTGCTAAGTAACTGGGGGTAGGTACGGGTACACCAGGGGCCAGGAACCTTGGGGGCAGCTTAGAATTCTACCTACCACAGGGGTATGCCTGGTATCCTGTGGCTTGGGCAATGTTCCGGTATTATTTACATTCCAGCATCATCAGGGAGGGGTCTTGTTTTTGTGTTAACCCGTCATGGTCCCGGGGTGACCTTATCTGATGTTGATGCTGTATGAAATTTGTTGTTCAACAGGCCTCACTGGCAGTCCCAGACCAGCTCCTGGATGTCAGAGGCTGCTTTCTCCTTCTCACAGGAAAGATGCCAGTGACATTCATGGGAAAAATGGGCAGAGACAGTATTGCAGGACTTTTCCTTAGTTCAGCTAAAGACGGGGTTCTCTGTCCCACCACCATGAAAATTCAGGCTTGTGGACAATTTGAATGATGAGTAAGACAGAGTTTATTGGGTGAAAAGGAAAGCGGGGGAACAGCGACTCCACAAGGCCAGAGTCCCTGCTAGAGCACTGAATTCCAGGTTCCACACAGCAAGAGGAGGAGCCAACCTCCTCCCAGCTGCAAATGGAGTCTCTCCTGGAACCCTCTCCTACCTGGCTATCTCAATAGGAAGAGAGTTCCCAGGACAGAAAACCCAGGTAGCTAACAGACACATGAAAAGATGTACAATGGTTCTGGCAGTGAAGAAAATAAAAAGTAAAACAACGGTGAAAAGTCCTCAGACCCACCAGACTGGCAAAACATCAAAACACTCATCAGGCAAAAGTTGGCAAAGATGGAGAGAAACAGGAAATCCCGTAATGCACATAGGAATATACATTTGCAGGACTTTGCAGAGCAAGTCGACAATATCCAGTTCAGCTGAAAATGTGCATACTCTCTGATCTGCCGGTTTAAAATCTGTAAATGCCCTCAGGAAATTCTTACTCATGAGCCTAAAAAGACATGTTCAAGAATGTTGATTGTACGTAACAGAAACAGAACAAAACAAGTCCCTCCAAATGGAAATAACCAAATGCCCACCACAGAAGAACGGATAAGTCAACTGGGTTATATTCAGACACTGGAACGCCAGATGGCATTTTAAAATCCAAGAACGAGAACTACATCTATCACCTTTGAATAAATCCCAGAAAGAATGTTGAGAAAAAAACTCAAAAAACAAAAACAAAACCCAAGATACAGTGGGACATATTTATAACAAAGATACAATTTATATAAATTTTTTAAACAGGCAAAACAACGCTTCATAATTTTTATGGATACAGAGTCTATGTGGCAAAAATATAAAAATGTGAATGGAAATGATGAAGGCTGAATTCATGAGAATGATCCCCTCTAGGGGGAGAGGGAGGGAGAGGAAAAGACCCCAGAATGATACACAGGAGGCCTCAGTTGTATCTGTAATGTGTAATTTCTTTTAAAGAATTCTCCAGCAAATATGGCTTAATATTAGGATTTGATGAAGCTGGATCATGGGTATGTGGGATTTTATTCTTATCTGTATGTTTCAAACACTTATTGTTTTATTATTTATTTTTATCTGTATGTTTCAAGCAATACATTTGCTCTTTGAGTGGGAAGAGGTAAGTCCATTTTTCTAAGCAGGGACAATTGAAACAGCAATGAGGGGACCAGGAGAACTAGGCTGGAAACCATAGAACTAAGATGCAGCCTGGGCAACATAGCAAGATCCCATCTCTACAAAAAAAAAAAAAATTTAATTAGGTGGATGTAGTGGTATGTGCCTGCGGTCCCAGCTACTCTGGAGGCTGAGGCAAGAGGTCACCTGAGCCAAGGACATCAAGACTCAAGACAGGGTGACAGAGTGACATCCCGTCTCAAAAAAAGAAGAAAGAACTGGGATGTCCAGAAAGAGGGAAGAAAAAGGATCTAGAATGTTTTCAGGTTCTAAAGCGTCCCACCCCCAGTCTAATTCTGGACTCCCATAATACCCTGTGTTTTTAATCCATCGTTACTTACCATATCCAATACAAATCTGTTCAGTACTCACGGCATCATCCCACCATTTTGTTTACATCTGTCTTGTCATATGTACAGATAACTGATACACAACGGTGGTTGTCTCAGAGTGGGCAGGATTGCAGATGATGTCTACTTTATCATGCACTTTGAATATCATTTGGATGCTCACAAATTAAGACAATTAAATTTCCAAACAAAAAATAAATTATTTTACAAAAGAAATTCTTTTCTCTCTCCCGTATGTCTGTCTACCTATCCCAGAACGAAATATCTTTGAAGGCAGGAAACACATCTCATCCAGATTATTTCCTCCTCCCAGCCTAACCCTGCCCTGGCTCACAGCAGATGACTGGCATCTGCTGAATGAATGATGGGAGAATGAATGATGGGTCCTGACAAAGAAAGTCTGAAGTAGGGAGGAAGGAGGTGATCAGGCAGGAGGGAGGGACCAAGAATCAGAATCCTCACTGGGCTTTGCTGCCATAAAATTTAAACATGCTCTAAGATGGGAAAAGAGAACTTCAGCTTATTTAAAGGCAGAAAGAAGCAAGCAAAGGAAACAAACCAGATGCTGCACTGAGCCACGCGGCGTTTACAGACACAGAGCCTTAGAGAATGCGATCTTAAAGACACCTTGCCCTATTGTTTACCTAATGCCAGAGTCCTTCCAACAACTTTCCCGATGAACTCTTGCCCCTTGCCGACATTAGCCTCTCTCATTCCATCTTTGGCTGGCTCTGCTGGAAATTTCTTTTTGATAAGGTGAAATTCTGTACTCTCCCTCCAGATCCTACTTCCATTAAATGGAAGTGGAACCTCTTTGGAGCTTTCATTCAGATCTAAGATGGGACAAGGCACATCCCTGTAAACCCCTGTGCTTTCCTGTTTAACAAAAGAGCCCGGGTCCCCAGCATGGACAGTGTGCCCGATGCCAAGGAGCTAATGGAGGAGATTCCCTGGGCCTGGAGATGCAAGGCCTGGAGGCGGGGCCAGGGCAGGGCCGTCCGTCTAGAGAGCTGAGCACCTCTCCCTCTTTGCAGGCCCCAACCGAAGCTCACTGGTTCTGTCAGATTCCTGAGGCCCAGGGAAAGAGGGTCAACACAGGAGGCTGACCTGGCTCTCTGATGATTCTAAGTCTGTTTCCAGGTCCTCCTCTAAGTGCTTTCATTTAACCTTCACTAAACTCTGTGAAGTAGGGACTGCGATCCCTCTTGAAGGAATGAGGAGGCAGACACAGAGGTTGCAGCCTGTGCTCTGACCCACTAGCCCATGCAGCCCCCACTCATGTCCTGATGTCCAGAAGGAGGAAGACAGCCGTGACCCAGGGCTGGAAGGCATGGGACCGTACCACACCTCCGAAGCGTGGTGGACAGAGCCCCGCAGGAGGCGTGAACCACACGCTTGGCAGCGCCAGGCCTGTTGGTGGGAAGCAGCAAGCACCCAGCAAAGCCTGTAGGACATGCAGCAGGGCCGGGGTCACTCCAAAGGGAAGGGGGACTCTGTCTACACTCTAGGTAGGCTGCATCTACACTCACATTTACACGATGCACATGGGGGTGGGAGGTTGTGTGTTTGCATTGCATAGATGTACTCATAATGTAGATTAACTCTGGCATTAACACTTAGCTAGAGCAAATACAGAAGGATCACTTGAGGCCAGGAGTTCAAGACCAGCCTGGTCAACAAAGCAAGACCCCCGTCTCTGCAAAAAGTGTAAAAATCAGCCAGGTTATGTGGTACACACCTGTAGTCCCAGATACTTGGGAGGCTGAGGCAAAAGGATTGCTTGAGCCCAGGAGGTCGATGCTGCAGTGAGCCGTGATCGTGCCACTGCATTCCAGCCTGGGTAATGGAGTCTCAAAACAAAACGAAAAACAAAAACCAGAGAAACAGACCTAGTTGTGAACTAGCAGCCAAATCTCCTGAGCCTGAGCCCACAGTGCTTATCATCACTGACCAAAAAAATTAAAAATGTTCTTAAACCTAGATAAGAAGCTGGAACTCTTCCTGGCCACCTTGAACTCGCGCTGTCTGCTGACTTCAAACAGCCTTAGCACCCCACTATTTCACTATTTGATGCCTTGGTCTATGCCTCTGTCGGTTTAGAGGTACAGATTAGTTCCACAAGCTTACGTAATTCAGTCCTCTTTCCACAATCCCAGTGTGGCAAGTACAGGCAGACAAGGGGCCACACAGACCTTAGGAGAAAGGGCACCATTTTTTCCTGTTGTTTATTTTTCTTTTTGATACCATCTGCAGGGACCTGTGAGAGTGAAAAGCTATAACTGCCTGAAATGAGGACTTTTCTCCCTAGTAAACTGCTCTCTGAAATCCCAAAGGATAATCGTGTCTGAACTGCAAAGTCATATTGTGCCCCCTTCTTGGGATTTGTTTCCCTGAAAGTGACTCTCTCAACCACAGCCCAGTATCATCTCAAAGGCAAAGAGAATTCAACATGGTCCCAGCCTCGTCTCCCTCTAGGTGTCTGGTAGAACAGAGAGAGCCATGCTGCATGCAGAAGAAAAGGATGTTCACTCCCCATCACTTCCTCCCAGGAAGCTCTACTCAAGACAAAGTACATTCCTGCAGAAAAATAGGGAAGAAGTCACAGTTTCAGTCCAAGTGACCATTTCACCAGAGAGAGACTTCCTATTGGTCCCTAATCAATAGGCGCCAGAAAACATTCAGAGAAACATTGGAGAAGGAGAGAAAGAGGCAGAAGCCAAGAAAAAGAGAGAAAAGAGAGTAACCATTCAAGACAGGAAGAGATTGTGCGGACAGCAGCAGCAAAGGGCTTGGAGGAGGAAGAAGAGGAGAAGAACAAATGACAGAGAAAGCATGGCAGGAAAGAGACCCAGACACAGCAAGTCAGCCAGAGACAGAGAATGGACACAGACATGCAGAGACAAATGCAATGAACACCCCAAACCCAACAGACACACAACCTCCGGCAGAGGTCCTTTGTCTTAAAATAATCCAAGCAGACAGCAAATTACTTCAGCCATTGTGGAAGACAATTTGGTGACTCCTCAAAGACCTAAAAACAGAAATACCATTCGATCCAGCAATTCTATTACTGGATATATACCCAAAGGAATATAAATCATTCTTTTATAAAGACACGTGCATACATATGTTCACTGCAGCACTATTCAGAATAGCAAAACATGGAATCAATCTAAATGCCCATCAATAATAGACTGGATAAAGAAAATGTGGTACATATATACACTCTGGAATGCTACGCAGCCATGAAAAAGAACAAGATCGTGTTCTTTGCAGCAACATGGATGGAGCTAGAGGGCATTATTTCTAGCAAACTGACACAAGAACAGAAAACCAAATACCCGATGTTCTCACTTATAAGTAAGAGCTAAATGCTGAGAACACATGAACACATAGAGGGGAACAACATATACTGTGCCTGTCAGAGGGAAGGGGGTGGGAGGAGGGAGAGGGTCTGGAAAAATATCTAATGGGTATTAGGATTAATACTTGGGTGATGAAATTATCTGTACGACGAACCCCATGACACAAGTTTACCTATTTAACAAACCTGCACATGTATGCCTGAACTTAAAATAAAAGTTAAATAAAATAAAATAACTCAAACAATTAATCCAAATTTTGGGTGGCTTCAATATGCCGTTCATTGAAGAGATCGTCTTTTGAGGGGAGACTGCAGGCGAGGGTCTCCAAGATATAACCTCATCCTTACTGTATGTCCCCAGTAAGCTAAAAATCCCCTGTGCAAAAGCGTGGATAGACAGCCCCCAGGCTCACACGTGCAAATGAATCTTGCACAATTTTTTCCCTCGAGGACGAGCGGACTGATTTGCTACAGGTAGGTAATGACATCTTTTCCCATCATTTTCTTTCCGTACTACCTGGTGAGCCTGTACACAGAACAGTCTGGAAGGTCTCAACAGCCATTGTCAGGCATGGAGCCATCCCTAAAGGTAAGGAATGTGGAATAGCCTTAGAGACATTTTTCTCTGTAATTGCCAGGTATTTCCTCATATTTTGGGGGATGATTTTGTTTTCCACATCTAAGCTCTGTAGTGCTGATGAATACGGAGGTCCCTTGCTGGGAGCATCTCGCTCTTTTCCCAGCTTGACAATACCTGCTCTAAAGTTCTCATGGGTTGTTAAGAAACCCTCCCTCAAGGGTCTTCACAATTAATTTATGTACATCGAGGAAGGATTTTCACGGAAACACATCATTTCACAGAAATAATTGCAAAAACTCACCCAAGGTGCTCACAACCCAGCCACAGCACAAATGATACTTGTTAGTGGCTGTAATGTAGCAGAGGATTGGCTGACTTATTGTGTCCTGGTCTCTTTCCTTCCACACTTTCTCTGTCATTTGTTATTTTCCTCTTCTTCCTCCTCCAAGCCCTTTGCTGTTGCTGTACACACAATCTCTTCCTGTCTTGGATGGCTGCTCTCTTTTCTTAAAATCCAAACAGATTGCAAAGAACTTCAACCACTGTGGAAGACAGTGTGATGATTCCTCAAAGACCTAAAAGCAGAAATATCATCTGACCAAGCAATCCCATTACTTGGTATATACCCAAAGGAATATAAATCGTTCTATTATAAAGACACATGTATACATATGTTCATTGCAGCACTATTCACAATAGCAAAACATGGAATCAGTGTAACTGCCTATCAGTAATAGACTGGATAAAAAAAATGTGGTACATACATACACCCTGGAACACTATGCAGCCATAAAGAAGAACAAGATCATGTCCTTGCCGGGCATGGTGGCTCACGCCTGTAATCCCAGCACTTTGGGAGGCCGAGGCGGGTGGATCACAAGGTCAAGAGATCGAGACCATCCTGGTCAACACGGTGAAACCCCGTCTCAACTAAAAATACAAAAATTAGCTGGGCATGGTGGCACATGCCTGTAGTCCCAGCTACTTGGGAGGCTAAGGCAGGAAAATTGCTTGAACCCAGGAGGCGGAGGTTGCGGTGAGCCGAGATGGCGCCATTGCACTCCAGCCTGGGTAACAAAAGCGATACTCCGTCTCCAAAAAAAAAAAAAAAAAAAAAGATCATGTCCTTTGCAGCAACATGGATGGAGCGAGAGGGCATTATTTTTAGCATACTAACTCAGTAACAGAAAACCAAATACCCCATGTTTTCATATGATTTCAGGGCACTTAAATGAGAACATGGGGTACTTGGTTTTCTAAATCTGGATTTAGGTCTCCCATCCAGCTCCATCCACTTCTCACTGTATTACCTTGGCTGTGTCCACAGGGTGGCAAAGCTCCTGTCCTCACACGTGTTCCTTCCTTTTGCTTTAGCTCTTTCTTGTCTTTCACTAAAGCACTGCAACATTTGAGGCCCCAGGTAGCTCCCACAAACTTCATCCCTCCCCAGAGACAACCGCTATCCTGAATTCAGACCCTGTTATGCCCATGTATATTTAATAGCTTTTTATTTAAGTATGCACATATAAATAACAAAGAGTTGTTTAGATTTCAAAAGCTTTTATACCCTCTGTAACTTGTATGCACATATAAATATCATAAATAGTTGAAGAGTTCAAAACCTTTTACAACATTCTGCAACTCGCTTTTTTTTTTCTTTCCATGATGGTTTCGAGCTTTGTTCATACATTAGCTCTGATTCATTCGTTTTAATGGTTACCGTACTCCACAGCCTCACCTCTTTTCAACAGCCTTGCTGGAAGTCTATGCCTTCCCATCTTCCCTCCCTTCCTCCGCAGGATTGAACATCAGAATTTGGAGCAGATGGGCTCAGCAGTCCATCCTGTGCTTCCGGTGGGCCAATCCCCTGCTACATTACAGCCACTATTAATTTCCACCAGGGTTTATCTCGAGTGACTGGATTAATGAGACTGTTGATAGAGTAATTTCACTACCGTCTTCATAATCAGTGCTCAGTGGCAGTTATTGTAGTCATGATCCTTCTCAGATGGAAGAGGTAGAGATAAAACTGGAAATAGAGCTTTTTGAAACTACATGAAGCAGGAAATTTAAAATGGGACCTGGCTAATTCCTACCCAAAAGACCACTGAGACTTGGTAAATAAAAGTAAATAAAAGCTGTGCTTTCGGCATGTTGGGAGATATAGGTAGGAATGTCATTTTCTCAAAATATTGATAAGATAATTAAACAGTAATTAACTGAAAACTTCTTTTTTTGTTTTGTTTTGTTTTAGAAAACCCTGAGAATTATATGGCATAACAGCAGAATAAAATTGCATATGTTGAACTGCTGGGTTAGGTGGCTGTGAGAGCTGTGCGTTGTCTGAGTTTACCATTCTAGGGGGGGCAGATTGTCAAGCCTGTCCCTCTGATTGTAGCTGCCAGTTTCATGGCAGTGAAATCCATGTCATTTACCACTGGAGCCAAGCACATATCTGGTCTTTCCATTTGTTAAATGAATTGTTTAGTGAACAAAGAAAAGTAGCAACAGTTAAGTCATATTGGCACATAAGAATTTTCTAAAGGCTGCCCATGAAAAACAGAATTATACCAAGCTGGCAAAAGGGCTGTAGATAAGCTCACACATGGCAGCTATAAACAGAAAGGGAAGAAGCATGTCTACAAATGTTATGATGAAGCCAAGTTCATTCAGCAAACACCAGGCAAGGGCCTTCTAAGCCCAGTGCTATATCCTAAAGAGAAACAGAAAGGGCCTAAGGACAAGGGAAGGGAGGAAATATTTACTGAACATCTACTAAACATCATTTTATTCATGTTGAATTTCATCTTTACCACACAGAGAAGTGGATGCAAGCTCCATTTTGCTCATAAGGATGTTACAGGACCAACAGGTTGGTATGCCCATTGCACAGTAACATACCAATTACACTGAGACAGCAGAGTTTGCAGCAGAGAAAGTTTAATGATCACAGGGCTCCCAGCAAGGAAATGGAAAGAGGCCCTCAAATCCATCACCCTGAGGAGCTCTAGGCTGGGTTTTTTTAAGGGATCATGCGGGGCAAGGGGCTGGAAAATTGAGGTCATTGATTGGTTAGAGGAGAGAGGATGAAATCATCAGAATGTGGAAACTGCATTCTTTGGTGAGTCAGCTCCTGTGAGGTCCTTCAGACCAGCTGACGTCAGTAGCTTCATTGGTATGCAGAACCCGAAAGAATATCTCAAATGGAAAATGTAACACTTTATAACATTCAAGCTGTTATCTATAGAGCAGTTAAGGGGAACTATAATCTTGCAGGGTCTACGTGATTCTGAGGCAAAAGGCACCAAACAGCTAGGAGGAAGCAGAGAGCAGGCTGCCCTCATGATTAATACTGAGCGTGCTGTGAGCAAGCAAACTCAGTATTTATCTTAGTTTCTTCCCCTTCCTTCTTCCATGACAATTTTATAAAGTGTACAGGGATGGCTTCAAACATGCCAAGACTGAGAATGGCTGTCTAATGGAGCCACTGCCATTCAGCTAAGCAGCAGCAGACTCAGGATTCATGCCCAGTTCCCTCTGCCCTATATGCCCTTGGCTTCCCAGAGCAAATGTGGCATCTCTCCAAAGTAAGGAATGGTCCTAGACTTTGAAGAGCTTACAGCCTAACAAAGGAGATCGCTTCAGTTTAATTTAAAAAATAACTCACTAGAAAACAACCATGGACAGAGGGACTGACATTTCAGTACTCCTCATAACCAGGTAAAGTTCAGCTTATGAAATTTTATCTCATACTGTTTTCCTTCCTACAATCCAGAAAAACACCACCTCAATGTCATCACTTCTTCTATTCCTGTTTCCTAGGATGATTTCTTTACACACTCCACGTGACCACATAGATTGACCTTTGTCATGAACATTGTCACTCTTTGGAGCACCCGGCCTCTGATCCTCTTTCCAGCATTTGGGGTGTTCTCAATCTCATGAATTTTAGCGAGAGGCAGAGGCTACCTCCCAATACAGGGGCCAAAAACAGCTGGTTACCTTCCCAGTCCTCCTGCTGCTAGAGCACGATCACATGGCCTAGACTTTGAAACAGGTGTGAATGAGGCAAGGAAGCAAGGACCACAGATGATTCTCAACAATATTTGAGCCCTTGGAGGAAGAGTGGTGAAGTGCTAGGGCGGAAACCTGTGTCCAGAGCCAGGGCTCCTGGTACTGGTACTGAGGGTGTAGTCTTCATCAGGACAACAGCTGTGTCCTCCCCAGACCTGCTCTGTACTGGAATGTGCTGAGATTATATCCCTTGGTCCAGGCTCAGTGGCCTCTGAGCTCAGGTCTGCATGTCTCTACCCTTCTACTGAGCTAATCAACATTATTTCTGTATCGTTCCAATTTTAGTATACGCGCTGCTGAAGCGAGCATGAATCAACATTATTTCTTAGAGAATTTTAATCAATAATAAAACTTAAATGTGAAATTTGGATAAATCAGTTAAATCCTGCTTGCCTCCCCATAGAGAGACAACACACTGCTTGGAATTGGCATTCCCATTTTCATGCATCTTTAATACTTTATATTAGGGAACCTTATGTATGACGTGGCATCATCCTGTATATATTTTTTTTGTTTTTGAACGGGGTCTCGCTATACTGCCCAGGCAGATCTTGAACTCCTGTGCTCAAGCTATCCTCCCGCCTCTGCCTCCCTAAGAGCTGGGATTACAGGCATGAGCCACAGCGCCCAGCCATCCTGTATATTCTTAAACTTCATATAAATGGTGTCATACTCTATGTATCCTTCTGAAACTGGCTTTTTCTCACTCAACACTATGATTATTAATTATTCCAGGATGATGCATGTGGCTATTAGTTCACTCATTTTTACTGCCATGGCTCTAATAGAATTCCACCGAAAGAATGTATCACAATTTGTACATTCCCTTATAGCCAGACATTTGAGTTATTTCTAATGTTAATATAAATACTATTGCTGTAGACCCTCTGATACACCTCTTCTGGTCTTTGTATGCCAGGATTCCTAGAGGGTATATTCCTAGGAGTATGAGCCTCCCCAGGCTAACTAGATATTGCCATATATCTAGTTCTCTAAAGTGGTTGTATTTTACATTGGTTTAACAAGTTCCTTTTGCTTAAACCAGCCAGAGTCCATTTCTATTACTTGTAACTAAGAATATAGTCTGATATTGGGAGACAAATTTCCATGGGTTTCTCACCTTTGTGCACGTCTTAGAGCAGAGGTTAGCACTGTCTTTGCTCCAGAGTATCTTTCCAAGGATGTTTATAGAATGAACAGCTTTGGAAAACAGAGACAGGTCTTCAGAAGCAGAAGGCAAGGCATATTTGTTCTCTGTGCAGAATAACAAAGATAATGTCTCCTTCCAGGGTATAAGTTGGACAGGCTTAATTAATGTCATTATAAAAGATTCAGGTTACTTAGGCTTGGGATTCCTTTCCTGAAATGAACCCCACTTTGTCTACAGGTATCATCTAAATATCTTCACATCCCTGGGGCTCAGGGAAGTGGTATAAATGATGATATTCTGGCCATAGTCATTGCAGTGAGTAACAAAATCCTTTGTCTCTGAACCAGGAGCCTCCTGTCTTCTGCCAGCATCCATAAAATTCTGTCAAGCTGACTTATTAGCTTGCAAGCACTATAAAATCTCAGACCCTTCACAGTTCTTGAACAATGACACAGAAAGTAGGTGGTTTGGGTAATCAACCCTCAAGGAAACTAGGAGGGGGACCTGAGATTGGTTGTCTGAACTGATCAGAGCTTATGACACGTTTAAAAACATTAATATTTAGCAAGGAGACTTTAGCCATTCACGTGTATACATCAAGAATGCTCCCAGCTGTAAACAATGCAATATTGATGTTGATAGTGGCTTAAGCAATAAAGACTTAATTATATCATATAACAAGAACTCTGGAAATCAGAATTGCAGAGCTGATACGGAAGCTCAGTAAGACCAAAGGCCCAGCCTCCTTTTTCCTGTTCTGCCCTGTCATCCTTAGTTATCACCTCATCGTTACCAGACAGCTGTTGCAGCTCCAGGCAGCTTGCCTGCATCAAGGTAGAAAGACGAGAGACAGGATGGACCAGTTGCATCTGTTCTTTTTTATCAGAAAAGCAAACCATTTCCCTGAAGGCTTCTGGATTGGGATAAATCCATCACTACTCATGACTTTCAGCTAGGTAAATGCTACCCACCCCCAGCAAAACCAGTAAGCAAGAAATAAGAGGCCAAAGGAAAGTGGGGTGAATGTTCACCAAGGATCCAACAGTGTCTGCCACAGTCTACCCAGAGATCCCCAACATCTCAATATCTGATCCAGCTCAAAGTCTAGGATCATAGGTCCACATATGCCTTCTAAAGGTCTTGTGACCTGTAAACTAAAGAAACCACATTATTTCATTCACCTGCTCAATAGTATCAAGGAAGCAACAGTATAAGTGAATCAACATTTTTCAGAAAAGGGAAAAATACAAAGTAGTCACCCGTCCACAACATGCATACCATGTCCCACTAAAAGTGAACAGAGCAGACACTCCGGCTGGCAGAGTCTTGAGCTCCTCAGTGTGCCAGGCCAGCAACCCCTGGTTCTGCCTCTGAAATGATGCCCCCTGCCCACTGGCCTCCCTGGCCCCTTGTCCTGGACCCTGAAGATGCTGCCTTGTCCACTGTCCTCCACAGCCCCTCTGAGATGGGCACTGAGGAGGATGCCCTGGAGTTGCATGATTTCACAGTCTTTTTTATTTTTTAGAAGCACAGTCTCACTGTGTTGCCCAATCTGGTCTCAAACTCCTGGGCTTAAGCCATTCTTCCACCTCAGCTTCCCGAGTAGCTGGGGTTATAGGCACACGCCACTACTCTTGGCACAGCCCTTTTTTTAAACTGGCACAGTGTTTCTTATACAGATTTACAAAGCTATTATGTACATTCTTGGACAAGTCTTCTTTTGGATAGCAGAAACACTTTTTCACCTTTCCAATTAGAAAGGGTCAAAATCTTGGATAACACATCGTGTTGGCAAGGTCACGCAGGCAGGCACTCTCATATTGCTGACAGGAGCATAAACTGGAACTACTTCCATGGAGGGCAATTTGGCTAAATATATCACTCATATATATGTGAGTAATTTTGAGATATATATAGACATCTATCTATATACATTTGACTCTATACATACACATTACTCATGCAATGTCTTTTGACTAATTCCACTTCCAGGAATGTACCAAACAAATGCATTTATGCATAAAAAAAATGACAGTTCTGGCCGGGCGCGGTGGCTCACGCCTGTAATCCCAGCACTTTGGGAGGCCGAGGCAGGTGGATCACAAGGTCAAGAGATCGAGACCATCCTGGTCAACATGGTGAAACGCCGTCTCTACTAAAAATAAAAAAAAAAATTAGCTGGGCGTGGTGGCACGCGCCTGTAGTCCCAGCTACTTGGGAGGCTGAGGCAGGAGAATTGCTTGAACCCGGGAGGCGGAGGTTGCAGTGAGCCGAGGTCGCGCCACTGCACTCCAGCCTGGTGCCTGGTGACGGAGTGAGACTCTTGTCTAAAAAAAAAAAAAAATGACAGTTCTACAAGATTATTCATTGCAGCTGTGTTTCTAAAGCACAGGCTTGGAAAGCACCTAAATGCCAATCAATCAGGGGTGGTTGAATAAAATATGGTACATCCATACAATGATACTGTATGCAGCTATCCAAAACAACGAGAATACTCTTCACTTAGATCTCCAAGAAACGTGGTTAAAAACAGGTGCAGAACAGTGAATATAGGATAGTCAGCATCGTCTGCGCCAAAAAGAAAGGGAAGTCATATACCTCTGGAAGGACACGTAAGAAATTGATGACAAAGGTTGCAGAAGGGAACTGAGTGACGTGGACATGGGCGGGAGCAAGACTTTCCATTAGTATTCATTCTTTCGTCTTTGAGCCATGTGAATATATTAGCTAGCTAACATTTCAAATTAAACACTTGGTAGGCCAGTGTTCATGGCAGCATTGTTCACAACAGCCTAAATATCCATCGATGGGTAAATAAATAAACACAGTGTGGTCTATCCACACTGTGTGATACTACTTAGGCCAAAAAAGGAAGAGAATTCTAACACATGCTACCGCATGATTAACCTTGAGGACCATGCTCAGTGAAATAAGCCAGTCACAAAAGGATGACTATCGTATGATTCCATTAATAAGGAGGTACCTAGAAAAAGCAAATTCACAGAAACAGAAAGTAGAATGGGGGTTGCCAGGGGCTGTGGGGGAAGGGAAAAGGGGAATTGTTGTTTAATGGGTTATAGAGTACCATTTTTACAAGACGAAAATCATTCTGGAGAGGGATCATGGTGATGGTTGCACATTCATACCACTGAAATAGACACATGTAAATGGTTAGTTACAACAGCAAGTTTTCGCTTATGTGTATTTCAACACATTTTTTTAAAAATTGGTAAAGAGGGAGTGAGGGATGGAGAGAGAAAAAGAGAGAGAGAGAAAGAAAGAGAGAGAGAGGGATACAAAGAAAGAAAGAGAGGGAGGGAGGGAGGGAGGGAGAGGGAAGGAAGGAAGGAGGGAAGGAAGGAAGGAAGGAAGGAAGGAAGGAAGGAAGGAAGGAAGGAAGGAAGGAAGGAAGGAAATCAGACAAAATCCAACTGAGAGGCATTCTACAAAATAGCCAGCATTCAAAACTGTCAAGGTCAGGAAAAGCAAAGCCAGGCTGTCACAAATTAGAAAAAACTGAAGAGACGTAACAAATAGATGCCATGTGCTATCCTGGATTAGACCCTGGAACAGGAAAGGAACATTAACTTAAAAACTTGTGAAATTCGAATAATGCCTGGAGTTAATAGGCTTGTACCAATACTGGTTTCTTAGTTCTGACAAATGTCCTGTGGTCCTGCAAGATATTAACAATCAGAGAAACTGGGTGAGGGGTAGATGCAGCCTCTCTATACTGTCCTAATAATGTTTGCATAAGCCTAAACTTATTCCAAAATAAAAAGTGTATTTAAAAAATCCAACATTCTAGTTATTTCCAAGAACAGGATTTGCCAGAATAATCTAACCCACCTTAATCTGAAAATGGAAGGCTTTGCCCTAGACAACCCCATCACTCATTCCTATCACCTTCAGGTCCCTGATCTGATGTCAACTGATCAAGCATTCTCCCCTGAACACGCTACTAAAAACTACTGCAACATTTCTTATCTATTTCTTAGTAGCCCCGCCTCACTTGGTGTGATGGTTAATACTGAGTGTCAACTTCATTGGATTGAAGGATACAAAGTATTAGTCCTGGGTGTGTCTGTGAGGGTGTTGCCAAAAGAGATGAACATTTGAGTCAGTGAGCTGGGGAAGGCAGATCCACCCTTAATCTAGTGGGCACCATCTAATCATTGCCAGTCAATATAAAGCAGGCAGAGAAACATGAAAAGGATAGAGGAGCGAAGCTTCCCAGCCTACATCTTTCTCCCGTGCTGGATGCTTCCTGCCCTTGAGCATCCAACTCCAAGTTCTCCAGTTTGGGAACTCAGACTGGCCCTATCTGGCAGCACTGGACCAAGAATGAACTCCGGAGCAACAACGGCTGTTGCTTATCCAGAGCCAGAAGTGTCGGCAGTGCTATCTCCATATGGTGGCAGAGGCAGCAGTGATAGTCACACAGAAATAGAACCAATCCTATAAAAGTAATTTTGATCATGGCTCCCGGTTATGTAGCCTTCAAGTCCAGTTTTCCAAGACCTCTCAGTGTGTGGGTGTGAGCTACCCAACATCCTCTTAATAAATTACTTTGCTACTAACGTCAGTCAGAATCAGTGTCTGTTACTTGCAATTAAGGACCCTGATATGTGAGTCCTTTTCTCAGGATAGTGATTTAGAAACATCAAGGTTCCAGGCAGACCCAGAAAATTGATGGTACAGTCACACTAGAAGCATATTAACGTGATTGTGTGGGCTGTGGTGCTTCAATTTAAGCTCTATTCTCCGCTGAGTTCATCCACATCTTGCACAGATACTGTTGGAATGCACATGTAATCTTACATTCAGGAGGGCCAAGGACCCTGCAACGGTTAATTTTACGTGTCAACCAGACTGCTCCATGGGGTGCCCAAATATTTGGTGAAATATTATTCTGGGTATGTGTATAAGGAGGGTGTTTCTGGATGAGACTGACATTAGAATCAGTAGACTGAGTCAAGAAGATTGCCCTCCACAGTGTGGGCAGACCTCATCCCATCAATCGAAGGCCTAAATTTTCAAAAGGCTGAGTAAGAGGGAATTTACTCTGTCCATCTACCTGATGGCCTTGGAGCTGGAATACTGATCTTCTCCTGCCTTGGAACTTGGACTGGAACTTGCACCATTGGCTCTCCTGGTTCTCAGCCTTTGAATTGCCGATCTTGGGACTGCTCAGCCTCTGTAATGATATTAGCCAATTCCTTATAATATATCTCTTCCTCCATATCCATACATACATGAGATATATAAGACATACACACACATCCACACACACACACACACACACACACACACACACACACACACACAGATACATACAGGTATAGCTCATGTCATTGAGTATTGCTTTATTGCACTTTGCAGACATTGTATTTTTTACAAATTGAAGGTTTGTGTTAATCCTATGTTGAGCAATTCTATCATTAAGATTTTTCCAACAGTGGGTACTCACATTGTGAGTCTGTGTCACATTCTGGAAATTCTCATAATGTTTTAAACATTATTCTTATGATTATATCGCTATGGTGATCTGTGATCAGTGATCTTTGATGTTACTATTGTAATTGTTGTGGTGGGTGGGCCACGAACTATGCCCATGGAAGATGGTGAACTTCATCAATAAATGTAGGAGTTCTGACTACCCCACCCATGGGCTGTTTCCTCATCTCTCTTTATTTCCCTGGGTTTCCATGTTCCCTGAGACACAATATTATTGAAATTAAGCCATTGAATAATCCTACAATGGTCTCTAGGTGTTCGAGTGAAAGGAAGAATTGCACATCTCTCACTTAAAAGCTAGAGGCCAGATACAGTGGCTCATGCCTGTAATCCCAGCACTTTGGGAGACCAAGGCAGGCAGATCACTTGAGGTCAGGAGTTCGAAACCAGCATGGCCAACGTGGCAAAACCCCATCTCTACTAAAAATACAAAAATTAGCCAGGCATGGGGGTATGTGTCTGTAATCCCAGCTACTTGGGAGGCTGAGACAGGATAATCCCTTGAACCAGGAAGGTAGAAGTTGCAGTGAGCCGAGGTCATGCCACTGCACTCCAGCTTGGGTGACAGAGCAAGACTTCATTTCAAAAAAAAAAGTTAGAAATGGTTAAACTTAGTGAGGAAGGCATGTCTAAGCCAAGATAGACCAAAAGCTAGGTCTCTTGTGCCAAACAATTAGCCAAGCTGTGAACGCAAAGAAAAAGACTTTGAAGGAAATTAAAAGAGCTACTCCAGTGAACACACTAATGATAAGGAAGGGAAACAGCCTTATAGCTGTTACGGAGAAAGTTTGAGTGGTCTGGATAGAAGACCAAAACAGCCGCAACCTTCCCTTAAGCCAAAGCCTAATCCAGAGGAAGGCGCTAACTCTATTCAATTCTATGAAGTCTGAGAGAGGTAAGGAAGCTGCAGAAGAACGGTTGGAAGCTAGGAGAGGTTGGCTTATGAGGTTTAAGGGAAAAAGGCATTTTCATTAGATAAAAGTGCAAGGTGAAACAGCAAGTGCTGCTGTAGAAGCTGGCTGCAGCAAGTTATCCAGAAGACCTAGCTAAGATCATCGATGAAGGTGGCTTCACTAAACAACAGATTTTCAGGGTAGACCAAATAGTCTTGTATTGGAAGAAGATGCCGTCTAGGATTTTCATGACTAGAGAGAAGTAAATGCCGGTTTCAACGCTTCAAAAATCAGATTGACTCTCTCGTTAGGGGCTAATGAAGCTGGTGATTTTAAATTGAAGCCAATGCTATTGTCCCTTCTGAAAATCCTAGGGCTCTTGAGAATTATGCTAATTCTACTCTTCCTATACTCTATAAATGAAATAACAAAGCCTGGATGACAGTACATCTGTTTACAACATGATTTACTGAATATTTTAGGCCCACTGTTGAGACCTACTGCTCAGAAAAAAAAAATTATTTCAAAACGTTACCACTCATTGACAGTGTACCAAGTCACCCAAGAACTCTGATGGAGATGTACAAGGAAATTAAGGTTTTCATGCCTGCTAACACAACATCCATTCTGTAGTCCATGGATTGAGGAGTCATTCTGATTTTCAAGTCTTATTATTTAAGCAATATATTTCACAAGGCTGTAGCTACCATACATAATGATCCCCCTGACGGATCTGGGAAAAGTAAGTTGAAAACTTTCTGGAAAGGATTTACCACTCTAGACACCATTAAGAACATTTGTGATTCACAGAAGAAGGTCAAAATATCCACATTAGTAGGACTCTGGAAGAAATTTACTCCAACTCTCATGAATGACTTTAAGGAGTTAAGTTTTCAGTGGAGGAAGGAACTGCAGGTGTGGTGGAAATAGCAAGAGAACTACAATTGGAAGTGGAGCCTGAAGATGTGACTGAACTGCTACAACCTCATGATAAAACTTGAACAGATGAGGAGCTGCTTCCTATGGATGAGCAAAGAAAGTGGTTTCTTGAGATGGAATCTATTCCTGGTGAAAATGCTGTGAACATTGTTGAAATGACAACCAAGGTTTAGAATATTCCATAAACTTAATTGATAAAGCAGAAGCAGCGTTTAAGAAGATTGACTCCAATTTTGAAAGAAATCCTACTGTGAGTAAAATGCTATCAAACAGCATCCCATGCTACAGAGAAATCTTTCCTGAAATGAAGAGTCAATCAATGTCAGAAACTTCGTTGTCATCTTATTAAAAGAAATTGACACAGCCACTCCAGCCCTCAGCCACCACCACCCTGATCAGTCAGCAGCCATCAACATCAAGGCAAAACCTTCCACCAGCAAAAAGACTATGATTTGCTGAAGGCTAAGAGGATCATTAGCATTTTTTAGAAGTATTTTTAATTAAGGTGTGTGCATTGTTTTTTAGACATAATGCGATTGTACACTTAATATACTACAATATAGTGCAGACATAACATTTGTATGCACTGAGAAAAGAAAAATTTCATGTGGCTCACTTTATAGCAATATTTACTAAACCAGCAATGTCTCCAAGGTATGCCTCTTTGTATACATACATACATACATACATACATACATACATATATACATATATATCTCCTATTTGTTTTGTTTCTCTGGAAAAAACTTGATTAATAGAGACCCTCAGGAGAGGAATGTTCCTAGAGGAATAAGAAACTGTACTTCACCCCCTAAGGAAGGGAAGGACATTTCTTTTAACAAGATCTGTTAGGTCAAACCAAGATTTCTCTAACTTTGGCTATCCATCCACAGACCACTTAATGGGCATTTCAAGCACAAATTTTAGGGCATTTCTCAAGAGACTCATTGTAAGTGTTATGATAAAAATCAAAATACATAAAATCCATACTACTCATTTCAGATCAATGAAAAAAATGACAGTTGGAACCCTTTCACTCTTAGGATTGATGACATAGTTTGTGTTACAGGATGCCACATCTGACTGGCTTCTTCTATATTGACCTAAACTTACCAGTTGTGAGTTATTGAGCGGGGCAGCAAGAGTTTGGCTCTGCTGGAGAATACTCGATATCTGGGTTGAACAGGGACACGGAGATCGTGGAGAATGACTCACTGAAGGCTCCCGTCAGCTCTCTGTCAGATGCTAAGTCAATAAGCACATCACACTGAAAAGCTGGAGGCATGCCTCTGGGCTGGGCTACGGTGCTCAATGGATTCCGAATCTACTCTTTGGAAAGTAGCTGATCACGCTCCACTGCAGCCCCTGGAGGTAATTTTAAAATATGCCAAATAATACATCATTGATTTCTCTCTCCCTGAGAAGAAAATCATCCAATGTTAGAGAAAAGACAAACTTTCCACCGCTGTTCTATCAGCAGTTGGTATCTTATCCTCGATATGAAAATTCACGGTCACTCAGCCCTGAGGCAATAGGTTCCGGCTCTAAAGACAATAAACACAGGGCTGAGATAACACCAGCGAGCAAATCACTTGAAGCCTCAGAAATAGTTTATGGTATTATCAGCGCTATGAAGAAATATTCCTGTTTCATTCCTGCTTTCAGAAACTCTTGAGCGCTGCTTTCTCTTGGACAGCGTACTTGAGTGTTGGAAATGTCTTCTACTAGGTGCCCAGTGGGTACAATTTGGATAGCATCACAATTTTCCTTATTTTCATCAATCTTGAATCGAGATCAAGAAGCCTAAATACTACTGGCTACCAATTGTTCTCAGGGAATAGAGTCGCGTGTGGATCCACACTGCAGAGCAGTCTGGGCACAGTGGCTCATGCCTATAATCTTGAGCTCAGGAGTTTGAAACCAGCCTGGGCAAACATGGTAAAATCCCGTCCCTACAAAAAAGTACAAAAATGAGCCAGGCATGGGGGCTTGCGCCTGTAGTCCCAGCTACCCAGGAGGCTGAAGTGGGAAGATCCCTTGAGCCCAGACGTTTGAGGGTGCAGTGAGCCATGATCTCACCACTGCCTCCAGCCTGGGCAACAGAGCAAGATCCTGCCTAAAAAAAACCTTTATAGATCAGTGCACTGCCTTGCTATGCACATAGGTAAGTATACTCAGAGAAGATCCCAACACATATTTGCAAATCTATACCATAGCTCACAAACTAATCAGCAAATAAATGAAAAATCTTTTTCTGCAGCACATGCTGTTTTAGTGACCAAAAAAGACAAAATTCTCTAAGCTCTTTTCCCTCATGTATGCATCACACCTGCGCCATGAGCCAATTCATACTCTACCAACAAGTCAGGAGTTTCCGCCAGCCTCGCATGATTGCAACTGCTCTTTCATATGGCCTGTCATGTCCAACAGCACCATTTTTTTTTAATATATATACTTTTTATTGCATTTTCGGTTTGGGGGTACATGTGAAGAACATGCAAGATTGTTACATAGGTACACACATGGCAGTGTGATTTGCTGGCTTCCTCCCCATCACCTATATCTGGTATTTCTCCCCATGCTATCCCACCCCAACTCCCCACCCCCAATGTCCCTCCCCTTTTCCCCCCAAATGACCCCCGTGTGAGATGTTCCCCTCCCTGTGTCCATGTGTTCTCACTGTTCAACACCCGCCTATGAGTGAGAATATGCAGTGTTTGATTTTCTGTTCTTGTGTCAGTTTGCTGAGAATGATGGTTTCCAGGTTCATCCATGTCCCTACAAAGGATGCGAACTCATTTTTGATGGCTGCATAATATTCCATGGTGTATATGTGCCACATTTTCCCTGTCCAGTCTATCATCGATGGGCATTTGGGTTGGTTCCAGGTCTTTGCTATTGTAAACTGTGCTGCAATGAACATTCGTGCCAACAGCACCATTTTTTAAACCAATTTTTCAATAACTCATTTTGCTTAGCTCCATGTATATTTATCACCTGTTTTTAGCTGGTTTTACAAGCTTCCCATCAACAGTGTAACTAACACCTTTTTCTGCTATGAGGACTCCGGAATTCTGAATGATGTCACTGTAGTTTCAGTCTCGTCTCTGCCATTAGCAACAAAATTAATCAGCTGGAAGTTGACCAGAGAGGTTCATGGGCTTTGTCTGTGAACACCACCAGAATTTTGAAGGCTCCATTTTATACTTGACAAAGTTTCATAACAAACAACTTATTAGGGACCGGGGGAAATGGATTGCTTCCATTAAAATCCAGTTTCTCATTTATTTACTCTCATCTTTCTTATTTACACTACTCCTTTGACAAATTGTGTAAATTTACTTGTTCCAGCACACGGAGTCACATTCTGTATTTGCATATTCTATGTTTGGGTTGTGGTGTTTACATTATTGTTTTAATCTGTTTTTTTTTTGTGGGGGGGGTGGGAGTTGTCATTTGTTTGCGCTGTCGCCAGGCTGAAGTGCAGCGGAACGATCTCAGCTCACTGCAACCTGCAACTCCCTGGTTCAAATGATTCTCCTGCCTCAGCCTCCCAAGTAGCTGGGATTACAGGCCTGGGCCACAACACCCAGCTAATTTTTGTATGTTTAGTAGAGACAGGGTTTCACCATGTTGGCCAGGATAGTCTCAATCTCCTGACCTCGTGATCCACCCGCCTCAGTCTCCCAAAGTACTGGGATTATAGGCGTTGAGCCATCGCACCTGGCTTTCTTCTCCATTTTTATTTCTGTGAACCACTTACGAGCCATCTATCATTTTTAAACTAGGGAAATGCTGCAACACATTTCATCCTATAAATGTTCCCTTAACTGCTGCTTTTACTGTTTGTAATAGGTTTTGATACAAAGGATCTCCTTTTAGCAGGATCTCCTGTTCTTCATTTCACTGGTTTTCTAGATATCACAACACAAAAGTGACCATAATAGATGCCAAATTCCATCCATGTAGATGCTTTGATCTAGAAGAAATGAATCTATTCAGGGAAACGTTGCAGAAGATGATATTGTGAAAATGCGGTACGTATACAGCCTTTGAGAAGATGAACACTATGACTTCACTGGTTGTATTTTTGTTTGTTTATTTTTAATTCCTGTGAATCACTTCATAGCTGAGCTGGGACCACAGGTAATCAGTGATCTGGTCACTGTTTTGATTGTCCAAATTACCAAATCAATGTTTGTTCCATTTTTTTGGTTGTTAACCTATTTCATCTTTTTTAATTTAAAAATAATATTTTTTATTTCCAGGAATTTTTTTTTTTTTTTTTTTTTTTGGCTCTTTGACCATTCCTTTGCAATATAGTCTCATATTGCAGTAAGGTTTACAGAACGGCTTTGAATTTCCTGTTTCTTCCCAAGTCTGAACCAGCACTCCCTAGCCTGGCTTTGGCTAGGTTTCCCTTCAAGCCGCTGAGCCCGCTAGATGGTTCAAGGCCTTTCTCTGCCTACTTGCACCACTTAATGCAGGTCTGGATGTCAAACTCTTGCAGGCCCCAGGGAGCTGGCCACTTGGGGAGGAACTGTTTCTCCTGTGAGTCAGGGTCCAGCAGCCTGGCAAGCAGGGGCCTGTTGACTGAAGCCTCTGAGGGGACACCCAGGATCTCAGGGACTTCGGGAGGGCCAGTCCTCTCCACGTGGAAAGAGAGCAGTTCAGCCCAGCAGGGCAGTTCCTCTTGACGGGGACCAAGACCCGTGGAATCCGCAGCCTGTGCCCTCTGGATCAGTAGGCTCTGGCCTTGGCTTTGCCAAGGGCCAATGCAACCCTCCACTGGCCCTTGCCCATACTTCCTCTCATGTTCAAAGCTCCAGATGTGTTTGGAATCCCTCTCCAGCCTCCAACAGGGAGCCACGTTTTTCTTACTGGTCAATGATCCCAGCAGAGAGAAAAGGACAGGGGATCATGACGGTGCTCCCCAGCCAACATCTTTCCTGAGTCCCCAGTGTCCACTCTGTCTCCCATTCAACTCATCCTTCAGGTGGTCACCAGTGAGATTTATCTAAAACACGAAAGGGTCGGACCCTGATGAGAAGCATTTGTGAGTCTCCATTAGCCGAAGTCAGAGTGCAAGCTCCGGAGCATGGTTTACTGGTTTCATGGCACCACCCGCCAAAGCACGGTTTACCTCTGAACAGGACAGAACGACTGCGGCTCTAACAGCGTCGCTGCATACCTGTGTGTTCCTATTGATGCTGCTGCCCACCACTTCCAGTGTTTCTTTTATCTCCGGATTTAGCTCAGGTGTCACCTCCTCCAGGAAGCTGTCCCTTAACTCCCAGGTTGGGTGAGATACCTGCTATCAGTGCTGCCGCAGCATTTTAGGAATGCTTCTCTTCTCAAATTTCCCTAATGCATTCACTGTTTCCTGTGGGTTTGGATAAAAAGTTCCCCTGTTCTTCATTTTTCTGGTTTTCTAGATATTACAATTCGAAAGAAGCCGTAATAGCTGCAAAACTCAAGCAATGTAAAGAACATGTAAATGACCGTAAACACATCAACCTGGAAGAACTGAATCAACACATGATGTGGAACTTCTGTGATGCTGTCTCCTTCTAAGCCATTAAGCCCTCAAAGTTGACAACTTTGTCTTACTCATTTCTGTATCCCTGGAGCCTGGGACAGTACCAGCCACATGACATGCCCACAAAATATTACTAGTTTAGTTAAACTGAACATATGTCATAGTTTTCAACCAGACTGAAATTTCTACTTTTTTTTTCTTTTTTTTTTTTTGAGATGGAATCTTGCTCCGTCGCCCAGGCTGGAGTGCAGTGTCGTGATCTGGGCTCACTGCAACCTCCACCTCCCGGGCTCAAGTGATTCTCCTGCCTCAGCCTCCAGAGTAGCTGGGACTATAGGCTCGCACCACCACACCAGGCTAACTTTTTTATTTTTAGTAGAGACAGGGTTTTACCATATTCATCTGGCTAGTCTTGAACTCCTGACCTCGTGATCCACCTGCCTCGGCCTCCCAAAGTGCTGGGGTGTGACCCACCATGCCCCGCCATTTCCACTCTTTTTACAATCCCCCATCAATGCCCCAGGAGTACTTAATGAATTAAATTAGAGCTTTTAATATATAACTCCCACAACAAAGAATGTTTTATCCTTGAAAGGCAATATGGGTTTTCAGAAGCCATCTGAGATTAGAATATCACCTGGCCTCAGATTTCTGTAGATGGATATTTTTACCTATACTGCTTATTTGATATCTGATACCCTTATTCGTCTAGAGCAGAACTCATTCCCATTGTCAAGGCTGCAAAATTCTGTAATGTACCGTGTGAAATAGGCCAAGGTGTTGCTATATCAGCAGTGAGAGATTCTTCTGCCAGCTGAGGACTCGGCTGCTTTGCCAGAAAGTTTCCTTCAACCAGACCACAGTCTCGGTTTGTCCCTGAATAATCCACATTTTCCAGTCTGTTATGATGCATTCCTTTCCCGGCTGCTTTTTAAGTGGCCCAATTCTGCCGCGTTGCCACAGCACTGCCACGGCCCCCTTCCTGTAGGGACTGGGTTTGGCATTGTTCCCTGATGCTCAGGTAGCAGTGGCCTGGGGGGAATATCTTTGAGAAACCCAACTCCTAAGTTTAATGGAAAGGAGAGAAAACTGTCATGGCGCCGGGGTTGGGGGAAGGTGGAAACTCTGCATTGAACTCTAGCACATTTTTAAGCTAACAAAGAAGACAGATTTTATATCAGCATGACGAAGAACCGTCAAACATCACCTATTTTTTCCTATAAGGTGAGGATTTGTTCTTAATCAGCGATACAGCTACCATCCATTCAGGCCATTGTCAGAGAATACAACCCTGGACAACCTTCTCCCACCTCCTCCCACCTCTTTTAGAAAGCCTTGCTAAGAGAAGCGATGTTTAAGAAGGAAGGCCTAGAGTCACCCACTTCTGCCTTTACTCCTATCTACTGTCCAGGTTAAACCACGAAAAGGCCCCCACTGGCCCAGTGTACAAAATCATCTTTCACTGAAATGTCCTGGAATGTTTAATATCAACCTTTACTGAGCGTCACAAGAGACGCAGTATGAAAGGTGACTCCGCTCTTGTTATAAATCTTGTTATTAAGGAGATTACTCAACATTCCCAATAAGAACGAGGACGGCAATAAAAACCCCGTGCGAACAAACCTGAAAAACACAAATCAGAGGAGAACAGGAACTGGATGACTAAAGTTAATGTGATATCCTGGATTGAATCTTGGAACAGTAAAAGGGTATTAGTGGGGAAACTGCTGAAACCGAAATAAAGTCTGGTGTTTCGCTAACAGTTACACCCCAATGTCAGTTTCCTAGTTTTGGCAAATGTATCACGGTTCTAGAAGATGTTGACCTTGGGAGGAATCGGATGAGGAATATACAGGAACTTGGTATTATCTTTGCAACTTTTCTGTACTTCTAAAATAATTCCAAGATTAATAGTTTATTTTTTAAAAAGACTTGCAGGGCTGGGAGAGGTGGCTCCCACCTGTCATCCCAGCACTTTGGGAGGCCGAGGCAGTTGGATCACTTCACACCAGGAGTTTCAGACCAGCCTGGCCAACACAGCCAAACCCGGTCTCTACTAAAAATACAAAAATTAGGTGAGCGTGGTGGTACACGCCTGTTATCTCAGCTACTCGGGAGGCTGAGGCAGGAGAACTGCTTGAACCCAGAGGCGGAGGTTGCAGCGAGCCAAGATCGTGCCACTGCACTCCAGCCTGGGTGACAGAGAGAAACTCTGTCTCAAAATAAATAAATTTAAAAATAAATAAATAAATAAAAACTTGCAGGAGAAGCTTAGAGTCAAGAAAAAAACACATTTCCCACAAGAGTCTTGTATGCCTTCTCCTTTTTAACAACAAATATCCATAACTTATTGTACATTTCTTCTTACTTTTGCTGTTTAGATGCTCAGAGCCAAATTCTATGCTGAATTATATCAATTTTATTAACCCTTACAGTTATCACATCTGCTTCCACATTTTTCCTAATCCCAATTTCCCTTTTCTAGCAAGAATAAAGATCACTGCAGCAATCAACCTTGCTGTGTTTTTGCTCTCGTCATAAACCAACCCTAATCTTCTCAGGAAGGAAGTTCTGCATTAATTATAAACTTGAAAATTGTCCAAAGGCAGGGGAGCAAGATTGGGAAGGTTTAAGAAATCACGGGTCACGACGTACAGCTGAAGGAAGCAGGACTCTTAGGCAGAGAGATGACTCAGGAGACAAATGATGGTTATCTTCAAATGACTGAGCAATTGCCCTTGAGAAAGCAGGAAAGACTGGCTCTGGGTGCGCCAAAAGGCCGAATCCCAGCCAAGACGTGCACATCATGAGAGGAAGAACTCAACTCGGCACACGGAATAACTCACAAAGCTTCCCAATGAGCGAGTGGTTAGGAACCCTTCCCTAGAGAAACCTGAGCAGCATTTAGATCACTTGAACAACATCCCAGGCACGCACATTACACTGAGGCAGCTGGTCTGCCACCCATGCCCTGAGTAGCAAGTCTCTACTCTAGACCATCCATCAGGTATCCCTCATTGGAGAGGCTAAACTAGAAGATCTCTAAAGTTCCTTCCAGACGCAAGTTCTGAGATTATATAAAAATAGTTTAGACCAGCCTGGGCAACACAGAAAGACCCTGTCTCTAAATAATTTTTTTCAATTAGCTGGGCATGGTGGCACATGCCTGTAGTCCCAGCTACTTGGGAGGCTGAGTGGGAGGATCCCTTGAGCCCAGGAATTCAAGGCTGCAGTGATCTATAACCGTGCCACTGCACTCCAGCTTGAGCAACAAAGTAAGACTTTGTCTCTAAAAAAATAAAGTAGTTCATGTGGGTGATCATCATTAAATGTTTAGTCAGGATCTATAGGGTGCCCTCTGCAACCACTATCTCTTTTAATCCTCCCAGCAAGTCTTCAAGCTGGCCCAGAAGGAGCATTTCTGCCCCACCAGCCAGGCCTTTTCACACTGTCCTTGTCTGTAGCGGCAGTGCTTGCAAGCTGGCTCTGGTGTGATGTCCCAGAGGGAGAGTCTGAGACACTTACACGTATTGTTTTGGGAGAAGGTATGGGTGACTGAGTAAGGTGACCAATTTAGTCAATCACTGTGGCTGTGGCAACCAACTTAATCATATGTTGAGAAGAGGCCAAGTCTCTCTGTTTTGGAAGGAAATCTACATGCCCTCAGCATCCCTAGCTTCAAACAGAACTTCCTCTTCTCTCTTCTCTCTACATTTGGGTTAACGCTGTGTCATATACACAATGTGGCACCCACTAGCTGTGTGGCCTTGGGCCAGTCACTTACCTTCTGTCCATTCCTCACACTCTCCAGGCAGTTAGACGAGTATTTCTGAGAACCCTTAGATCTAACATTATAGATTATAAGTGGGGGTAAAGTGACATTTTCAAAAGCATCTAACAATCATATAACAAGCCAAGGATGGTCTAAATGGCGCATTTCAAGCTTTCAGCAGAAGTCCTCACTGTAGAGTCCTAATAATGGAAAGAGTCAGGCTGGTGGGAGCAGAGGACAATGAAAAGAGATGGCAGATAAGCTACAAATCCGCCTTTCTTCATGGTTCAGGACACATAAGCCCCCTGCACAAATAACTCACAATCATCCTGTGCCCAGCTATCACCAGGCCCTCGGCTGAGAGAATGGCAGTCAGCTCCCTTGAGACCTCGGCGTTATCAGTACTGCACGAAGCTTTCTCCAGCACAAGCACCCTCCTATAAAACCCCCTTGCAGTCAGCTCCTCTCTTGCTGGCTTGCTGGTTGCTGTCTTGCAACGCATTTTCTTACTTTCTCTAATAAATCTGCTTTCTTTACCCCAGCTGTTTACCACCTGCATGATACCAGCCCCAGACAGTCATCACCCGTGACACTCATTCACCAGCAGTTTGATTTTTTTTTTACCTTTAACATCCCCGAGAAGTCGTCATTGACCTCCATTTTTCACGTCTGTCAAATGGGGCTATGGGGCTTTTCCCAGGATTCAGCCCTCCTCACCTCAATGGGTTAGCACACTGAGTTCTAGGACACATATAATTGAACTCTTGTGTGATTCCAGCGTCTGCTGCAGGAAAAGGGCTGATGAGATTGCCTGTTATTACTATCTTTCAGAGGAAGATTTGGAAGCAGAATAGCATTGGCTCTCTAGAAAATCAAAATTAGGACCTTTGGAGAAGGGATCTCGGTCCAAGACCAGCAAGAGGAGAAAGAGAAAAATAGGTAGAGAAAAATAAACAATGTCCAAATTTCAGGGGAGAGAATAGTAAGACAAAGGGTAGAACAACTTGTCTCTGAATGCCAAGGTACAGATCGATCAGACACCTTCCCTGCCCTTCGATTACCAGCAGATCACAGGGAGGATAGAAAAAAACAATGAACAGAACAAACTGAGTTACATGCAGTCGCAGTGCTATGGCAGCAGAAGAGGAACAGCCAGATTCTGCTCAGAGAGATCTCGGGAAACTTTATGAACCAAGCCACATTCGGACTAGGCCTTAGAGATGGTAGAGTTCTATAGATGAAGTCACAGGAGAAGGAGGAAAAAGGGAGCTTTGAATCCAGAGGACAAGTGATGAAGACAAAAACAGTGGCAAAATTAAAACTGTGACTTTCTATCAGATTGAAGGGAGTGGGGGATCCCAGAGGTGAGAATGGGGAGGCAAGCTGAGGAATTAGTGCTTACTGAGGGGTCTCCGCCTCACCTGGAGGCACTGGCGTGACTCGGAGGGTGTGTGTGCAGAAGGACGGCTCCCAGCTGTGTGCTTTTTTTTTTTTTTTTTTTTTTTTTGAGGTGGAGTTTTGCTCTTGTTGCCCAGACTGGAGTACAATGGCATGATCTCAGCTCACAGCAACCTCCACCTCCTGGGTTCAAGCGATTCTCCTGCCTCAGCCTCCCAAGTAGCTGGGACTACAGGCATGTATCACCACACCCAGCTAATTTTGTATTTTTAGTAGAGATGGGGTTTCTCCATGTTGGTCAGGCTGGTCTCGAACTCTTGACCTCAGGTGATCTGCCCACCTCGGCCTCCCAAAGTGCTGGGATTACAGGTGTGAACCACCGCACGCAGCCCTAGCTGTGTTTTGATGACTCTGGAAGCTGTGAAGGTGCTGTACTCAGAAGAGGAGAATGAGCCATGAAGTCTTGGTAAGAAGCTCCTTATAACAGGCCAAGTTTACACCATTAAGGGCTCAATCAGGGGCAGGACAGTGACATTGGAAATTGTGGAACTGTCTGGGATATTACCAGAGTTAGAGATCCAGGTTTCTGGAAGGGATTGATGACATTAAGCAAGAAATGTGCAGCACTTTGGCATTTCCCTACTGCCTCAAGAACCTGTACTGATTCCCAGTCCAGCTCCTCAGACTCCCAGCAGAAAACGGAGAGGAAGCACTTCTGATCACCAGCGGTCCTTCCACTGCATCTGCCTTCCAACCTCATCCAGGCCCTGGTGGCAGCCAAGCTCTGTCTCCCAGCATCTGTGAGTCCTGGCTGAGTCCCACGCTGGTGTTTCCTTATGGAAACCCACTCCCCTCCATTCCTCAAGACCCCTCATTTTCCTCAAAACCTACCTTGGAAGTCACCTCTAGAAAACTCTGCTCCTTCGGGGGCTGCCTCAACTATAGCCCCCAAATGACCATTGCCAACTGGATAAGGCCCCCGAACTCTGGCTCCCTGTCCCCTCCTCACCACTGAAGACTAGCAGTGCAGAATTGGCTGTGCTGCTCAAAGGGGCTGCCTCTGGGCTTCCCCACCTGGCAGAAATGATGGCTCCCTGAATCTCTCTCCAGCAGATGACAAGAAGACAGAACTCTGTGTCTGTGCGCTCCAGAGACTCCTGACTCCCCAAGTCCTTGGGTCTCCCTCTATGCTCGACTCATTCTGCAAGGAGTCGGCGGTGGAATGTTCTAAGATGCCAACCTGTCACTGAAGCTCCCGTTCCACCTCGCTGACACCTGACTGACTGGGACTCACAGGTCCAGGACGACCTGCCATCCCCGGTGTCAGCAATCTACCAAAAAAGTGAAGCCTCCTAGATTTCTTCGACTAGGAGAGAAGAAGACATTCAGCAATGCAGAGAAGATAAATACTGCAGATTAGATAACTGGACAAAAACGCTTGAAATTACTCAATGGCACAGCCATCTTTTAATTACCTTGGAACAGGAGATAAGAGTAATGGAAAGCTACAGATAATCCATTAGTTTCTAAAAACCTTTTACATCCAATGTGCCATTTGAAGTAGATGCTTACAAGATACAGAACAGGCTGGTGAAGGGTTTTCAGGAAGAAAGTAAAATCCAAAGAACGGGAATAACATAAGTTGCTCCCCATAGATGCTAACTTCGGCACAATACAGTTATTAACCACAACTCTACGTGCTCTTTCCCATCAATGGAATGGTTAAATCTTTTCCAAGTGTGACAAGTGGCCTCTGATCACTCCCTATGGATTTTCTGTTCTTTAGCCACTTACCAGTCACAATAAATTTTTCTGCAGTTCCATTTAAAACGTTATTCTCTGGGGGGTATTCTAGTTTACTTTGAACAGCCTGTAACAAACATCCCCAACCAAGAGCAGAAAGGCTTGCTCCAACCCATTCTAACAGACAGAAAACTCTGCCCCACCCAGGTATTACATAACTTCATGACCACAAAACAGCAGGGTGGAGCCGGGCAATCTCCTAACATAATTTGGCTCTCTCACTTTTACAGAGGAGAACAGTGAGTTCCAGGAAGGGAAAAGGACATGTCCAGGTTCACATCAACTAATGAGTGGGAAGAACCTACACCAGATCAGGGTCCCTTAAATCTGAAACAATAACTAATTTTAAAAAGACATTTTCTTTCTTTTCTGGTTCTTTCTATAACAGCCTAAAGGGGTATGAGATATGCCTCCCAGGCCCCCCTTGAAGGAAAGCCTTAGGGCCTGGCTGTGGGAAGGAGGGTCAGCACAGAGCTGCCAGCTCTCAGCTCCTTCTGGATCTGCCTCAACTAGAGAGGTCTCTTGAGACCTTGATCACCTTGGAGTCACCACCCGAGACCTCAATCATGTAGGGGTCACCACCTGAAACGTTGATCACCACCTGTGGAGGTCTGTCCTGCAGATCCTGACTCAAGGACACATGGATGAATGCACTCTCACACCCAGTACAATAATTTCAAGAGGGCTAGGGACAGCCATCAACTGCTTTCAGAGGGTGATTGCAGGTAACCAACCATGACTCTCTGTACCTCCTCACATGTATCAGTATAGATTTAATAACAGAGGCTCTAAGTCAACATGCTTGTGGATAATTAACATGGTTAAAATAGTGGTTTTATGAATGATAAAATGTCTTGATCCCAGGGCCCAGAGTAAACACCATTAACAGGTAATTCCCCTTCGACCTCCCCCTGAGAGGGCCATCCAGCTCAAAGTTTACATGAGTAAACAGAGTAGAGACAAAGGGATGTGGGGTAAGTAGACTTAACTGGGAAAGCTTTATTGTCCCTAATCTTTACTCTATGACTTAAAATTCTAACATAATGAACTGGCTTCCTTCAGCCCGTTCCATTAAAACTTTTCTGCCTTCCAAAAGGCTTGAGACTGTAATTTTCTAACTTTCCCTAGTATTTCCCTAATATTTTGCAGCCACCCTGAGTGAATCCCAGCAGTCTGTGCCGCTCTCCAGTGCATCCTTCCTGAATACCCAGCACCCAGTGACTGAGGCAGGTGGGGTGCAAAGGCCTGGCCACTTCTGCCCAGGAAGGGCTACAGTGATGCTCAATATTCACTCCAGGGCTTCCCAGTCCCACACTCTCCAGAAAGTGGTCTTCCTGCCTCCCCAACCAGTGACACAGCAGGAGAGGGAAATGAGACACCTGGGATGGCTGGACCATCTCCTTGCCGGCCTCTGCCCAGCAACCCCAAACCCATACCCCAGACACCTTCAGTTCATGTGGAATGGGCCAGGTTCCAGGAGCCAGCCGAGCGGTTGCATGTGTGCACATAGACGCCCTTGTGCCTTCTCCTGGGGAGCTGTGGGTCGCTCACATCCTTATGGCTCTGATAGCATTTGGTGGTTTTGCTTAAAGAGGTAGGAAGTTTAAAAAATAAGGCATGATTTGGCAGAAAAGCACAAGATACCTGGGTTCCAGTTATTTGACCATCTGTGGGTGAAGTGACCCTCTGTACAGTATCCCTGGTTCATGCCTGCCACTCCAGGGTAATTATTAGTGGTGCTGCCTTTCACCCTAAAATGCCTCAACTGTGGTCACCCCATGCAAAAGTCATGGTACCTCAGAGCAAGTCTATCTGGCTGTCTATCCTACTCTCCAGTCTTGGATATATTGAGAGAGAGAGGAAGATGGTGTTCTGGGTGTTGAGTGGAAAGAATGTGCTTCCAGGACAAACCTGGGTTTGAATGACCTCTGGACCAGGCACAGAGACTTTGGATGCGTTTCCCAGCCTCTTATTGCTTTATCTGAAAAATGGAAGTAATTCAACACACCTAGCCTTCACACATGGTTGTTGAAAACACCAAGTCAAATACTGGATATGAAGTTCCCCTGAAAACCGTGAAGCCCTGTTCAGATATAAGTATGGCCAAAATGCCTAGCTATAAGTATTTGCTAAATGAATGAATCCTTGACTCATTGAATGGATGGAACGTGGGGAATGTTAGGTATAATTATTATCAATATATGACAATAATAAAATGACAACCAGGTTTTTTTTCTTCCCAGGTCAATGGGTCTCCCCTCAAGAGGTGAAGTCTAATCCCCTAGCCTTGAATATGAGCTAGACTTAGGGACACATTTCTAAGGAAGAGAACAGAACACAGCACAAGTGACACTGGATGTTCCAAGGCTGGACTATGAAAGGTGCTGTAGCCTGGCTCTCTCTTGGGGCACTTACTCTTCAGCCCTCACTGCCACATTGTGAAGAAACCCAGGCGACCTTGGAGAGGCTTAGTATATGTGTTCCACTCCTCAGCCCCAGTGGAAGTCCTAGCAAACAGCATTAACAGACAGCCTTTGAGATGACTGCAGCACCCATCAATGTCATTGAAAACTCACAAGAGACCCCCAGAGAGAACCACTTCCTGAGCCCAGTCAACAATAAAGGATTGTTTTGTGTTAAAAAAAAAAAAAAAAAAAAAGTCAATGGGAATGTGTCCTGAAAACAAGATGCATCTCTTGGAGCAGACTGCCTCCCAAGGATGTGAGGAAAGGCCATGCTAGGTATGACTCTGCCTATGCAGCTGGAATTGTACCGTCCTGACAGCGGCCTCTGGGGTGCACCACCCAAAGCACTCTATTCTCTTTAATAGCCAATTATAACTGTCATCTCCATACGCATCTTAATCTTTGAAATTACTTTTGCAGGCACTACCACCTCTTGGGATAATGATTCCATAAGCTTCTTCCCTATGAAACTCCTCCAGAATTTGAAACAATACATGCATGTCCACCGTATCCACTGTGCTTACCATTTTAGAGATTACGATCATGGTCACGCTTCAGCTTCCTGAGATTTTTCATCACAACCGCTAATGGCCAGCCAGTGTGGCACCTACAGCATTCAAGACCTGGGGAGTCAATGCAAACTTCCAATGAAACAGAGCTTAACTAAATAGCTTATTTGTTCATAGGTGTATAGTTTTAATAGTCTTTGAAAACAGCATGTGGGTTTTAATTTGTGTTAATGAATGTAGTCCCCACTGAAGTCCTTGAAAATAAATGCACAATGATCTAAACTGAATGTTAACATTCTTATGTATGCTTTTTATTACATGTTAACAGCGATATTTTTTTGTTTTGAGACAAAGTCTTGCTCCATCACCAGACTGCAGTACAGTGGACTGATCTCGGCTCACTGCAACCTCCGACTCCCTGGTTCAAGCTACTCTCCTGCCTCAGCCTCCTGATAGCTGGGATTACAGGTACCTGCCACCACACCCAGCTAATTTTTGGATTTTTTTTTTATTATTATACTTTAAGTCCTGGGGTACATGTGCAGAATACGCAGTTTTGTTACATAGGTATACACGTGCCATGGTGGCTTGCTGCATCCATCACTCCGTCATCTACATTAGGTATTTCTCCTAATGCTCTCTCTCCCGCTAGCTCCCACCTCCCGACAGACCCCGGTGTGTGATGTTCCCCTACCTGTAATTTTTGTATTTTTAGTAGAGATGTGGTTTCACCATGTTGGCCAGGATGGTCTTGTTCTCCTGACCTCATGATCTGCCTACTTCAGCCTCCCAAAGTGCTGGGATTACAGGCATGAGCCACCACGCCCAGCCCAAAAGCTACATTTTTTCCTTGGGAATAAAGCTCCACAATCCTAGAAAAAGAAGAAGAAAAAAAAAAAAACCAGCCAAGAAAATGTTTGCATGCCTCATGCCACCCTGCTCAAAACTCTCCAGACTCACTCCTTCTTTCCTGCAGAATAGAGTCCATGTGACTCAAATTGATGGGCCGCCATCACTGGTCCTCCAACCTGATCCCTCTCTCCCCAGAAAAGCATCAGCCATGGTGAATCCGATTTTCTCACTGACTGCCACTCCTGTATTGCCTCTCGCTGTTGTGTTTGTTTGCCAATCCTGCCTCCCATGGCAGGAGTGCCGTCTATCCTCACCCATAGTTCCCAATTCCCTGTTGTGTTTCTTTTTGTAAGTTCTAAGGCTTTGTAAAGATTGCTGTATTATGCCTCTTCTTCTTAGAGGTCTTTCAAAGAACAAAGAGAGAATTTACATATTTTTTACTAAATAAAACATATTTTATTTTGCAATTACCATATGGGTCCCTGGGATCGTTTTTATCAAGAGCAATGTGAATCAGACCCATGACAGAATCCAGGTGATCTTATTTTTCTTATATCTTGAGACAGTTTACTATTCCATTATCCTGTGAATTATTGCCATTCAATTACTATTATCCTGACAATTCCATCATTCTTCCATTTCAAAATTATTTTCAGCTGGGCATGGTGGTTCACACCTGTAATGCCAACACTTTGGGAGCCTGAGGCAGGCAGATCACAAAGTCAGGAGTTCAAGACCAGCCTGGCCAACATGGTGAAACCCCGTCTCTACTAAAAATACAACAATTAGTTGGGCATGGTGGCGAGTGCCTGTAATCCCAGCTACTTGGGAGGCTGAGGCAGGAGAATTGCTTGAACTGGGACCCAGGAGGCAGAGGTTGCAGTGAGCCAAGATCATGCCACTGCACTCCAGCCTGAGCTACTGAGTGAGACTCCGTCTTAAAAAACAAAAATTATTTTCATCATTTTTGGTATGGTTGGGAACAACTGGTAAGTGACCCAACTGTTAAGTAACAATTGTTCCCAACCATGCTAAAAATGATGAAAATAATTTTGAAGTGGAGGAATGATGGCATTGCCGAGAAGGATGGTGCAATAGTGAGGCAGATGATCCTGCTTCCTTTTTTAAAACAATTTTTAATTGTTTTTTTAATTTTTTGTGAGTACCTACTAAGCGTATATATTTATGAAGCACACAAGATGTTTTCATACAGGCATGCAACGTGAAATAGGCACAGCATGAAGGATGGGTCATCCATCCACACAAGCATTTATCCTTTGAGTTACAAATAATCCAATTGCATTCTGTATTTTAAAATATACAATTAAGTTATTATTGACTATAATCACCCTATTGTGCTATCAAATAATAGGTCTTATTCGTTCTTTCGAGCTTTTTTGTACCCATGAACCACCCCCATGTCCCTCCCAACTGCCCTTCCCAGCCTCTGGTAAACGTCCTTCTATCTCTGTGTCTGTGAGTTCCGTTGATTTGATTTTTAGGTCCCACAAATAAGTGAGAATATTCAATGTTTGTCTTTCTGTGCCTGGCTTATTTCACTTAACATAATAATCTCCAGGTTGGTTTTTCTTTTTTGTTTTGGTTTTTTTTTTTGAGATGGAGTCTTGTTCTGTCTCTTAAGCTGGAGTGCAGTGCAGCGATCTCAAGTGACTGCAGCCTCCATCTCCCGGGTGCAAGCGATTCTCCTGCGTCAGCCTCCGGAGTAGCTGGGATACAGGCATGCACCACCACACCTGGCTAACTGTTGTATTTTTAGTAGAGACAGGGTTTCACCATGTTGGTCAGGCTGGTCTCAAACTCCCGACCTCGTGATCTGCCCACCTCAGCCTCCCAAAGTGCTGGGATTACAGGCGTGAGCCAATGCACCCAGGCTCCAGGTTGTTGATACATGTTATTGCAAATGACTGGGTCTCATTCTTTGAATGGCTGCACAGTACTCCATTGTCCACACGTACCACATTTTCTTTATGGATTCATCTGTTGATGGACACAGGCTGCTTCGAAATCTTAGCTATCATAAACTTAGTGTCCAAATCTTAGCTATCATAAATGGTGCTGGAACAAACACAGGAGCACAGACACCTCTTTGATATACTGAGTTTCTATCTTTTCGATTTTATACCCAGCAGTGGGATTGCTGGACCATATGGTAACTCAATTTTTAGTTTTACTGAAGAATCTCCAAACTGTTCCTTTCATTTTCTTATTACCCAAAGAATGACACCATCTCTCAAGACGGTACAAAAGAAGGCAGGAGACACCATCTTTGTAGGCTGCTTTTTGTCTCCATTGAACACACTTGACAAGTCAGAATGTTTTATTTTCCACCCATAAAGGCAAAGAAAGTAAAATGGACAGAAAAAGACATTTCAAATTATTAGATGAACCAGAAAATGAAATGAAAAGAGACAGAGTGGCACTCTAGACACTAACAATGACGGTAAAATGTATCCTTAAAGTGAAAGCTCAGACTATCAGGCCTCAGATGACACCATCCTTAGTAAGTATTCTCAAACTTAAGAATCAAGGCGTGAACAGTGTATTTGTTTTAAATTGTACTTTAGGTTCTCAGGTACATGTACAGATCATGCAGGATTGTTGCATAGGTACATACATGGCAATGTGGTTTTTTAAGAACAAAAAGGAAATATAGCATTTTTGCCCTGTTAACAGAAAAGATTTCATCATGCAGTAATTTGTGATAACAACCTGGGTCATCTCCTTTTGTTAAAAGGACATGTGGCCGGGCACAGTGGTTCACACCTGTAATCCCAGCACTTTGAGAGGCTGAGGAAGGTGGATCGCCTGACGTCTGGAGTTTGAGACCAGCTTGACCAACATGGTGAAACTGTCTCTACTAAACACACACACACACACACACACACACACACACACACACACACAAATTGCAGGGCATGGTGGCACATGTCTGTATTTCCAGCTACTTGGAAGGCTGAGGCAGAGGAATCACTTGAACCCGGGAGGCGGAGGTCACCGTGAGCCAAGACCATGCCATTGCACTCCAGCCTGAGTGACAAGAGTGAAAACTCCATTTCAAAAAAAAAAAAAAAGGACACGTGACTGCAGTGTTTCATTTTCAATTATGTTTGTGGCTTACAATTTACCCGATGCAAAGAGGTCGGCTACATTTGCATTCTCATTAAAAGTTTTAGTAAATGGCCGGGCGTGGTGGCTCATGCCAGTAATCCAAGCACTTTGGAGGCCAAGGCGGGTGGATCACCTGAGGTTGGGAGTTCAAGACCAGCCTGACCAACATGGTGAAACCCCGTCTTAAAAACAAAAATAATAATTAAAAAAAAAATTTAGTAAAGTTGTTTTTCACTACGCTTTTCTTCTCACTTCTGTATTCACAGGATGACTTACAATATGAAAGTAAATAAATAATCCACTGGACATGGATGGTAACTGGCAACAACCCTTCACCCTGGCACCCGAGAACTGAGGTCCAGGCAGAGTCCTGCGTACCTCCTAAAACTTTCTCTAGCTGTTCCAGTCCGCCCACAACTTTCTCTTCCCTGAATTACTATTCCAAGAACTTTCACCAAAACAGTCTGGAGGTTAACGCAGGTTAGTACTTGCTTGGTTTCTCATCTAACCCAAAGCATAAAGCTCTTTGAGGCAAAGACATCCATCCAACATTCAAGTGCTGTGACGGGGACCGCGGCTGGCCGTGGAGACACAACAGCAGGCAAATCAGACCTCATCCCTGCCCTCATGGCATTTACCCAGGACCTCGGCTGTGGCAGAGCCAGAACGAGATGAAACGCGAGTGCAGTGGAAAGGCTCAGAGCTTTAGTGTAGACACACCTGAGTCTGAATTCTACCATCACCACGTCCCATCTGTGGCACCTTGGGAAAATGTCTTTGCCTCTCTGAACCACGTTCTCTTTTATCTGAGAAGTCGAGATCCTATTTCCTTTCTTGAAGAGATGAGTATTAATTTGCTAGTTCTGCCATAGCAGAATGCTCGACTGAGTGACTTAAACAATGGATATTTCTTCTCCCACCATTCAGGAGGTGGGAAATCCAAGATCAAGGTGGCAGCAGGTTTGGGTGCTCCTGTGGTCTCTCTGCTGGGCTTGCAGACAGCCCCCTTCTTGCTGTGTCCTCTTCCCTGTCCTCTGTGTGTGTCTCTTTCTCTTCTTATTTTATACCACCAGTCATAATGGACAAGGGTGCACCTATATGACTGTGTTTTACCTTCATTTCCTCTTCAAAGGCCCTAACTTCAAACATTGTCACACTAGGGATTGGGGCTTCCACATATGAATTTAAGGGAGACAGAATTCAGTCCATAACAGAGTGTTATGAAGATTAAAACATACTTTTTTAAAGAGACAGTCTCACTCTGTCACCTGGGCTGGAGTGCAATAGTGCAATCACATCTCACTGCAGCCTCAACCTCCTGGGCTCAAGCATCCACCCACCTCATCCTCCCAAGTAGCTGAGAGACTACAGGCACACACCACTACACTTGACTACTTTTATTATTTTTTATAGGGACGGGGGTCTCACTCTGTTGCCCAGGCCGGTTTTGAACTCCTGGCCTCAAGTGATTCTCCCACCTCAAGTTCCCAAAGTGCCGGGAGTATAGGCACGAGCCACAGCATCCTGCCAGAGCATATGCCTTCTGTCCATGCCTAGTATAATACAGATGCTCAGTGTAAAAATATCTAATTGTCAGCTAAGGTATCTTGACCCCCAAATCAATACTCGTTTTGCAAAACTTTTAAAACAAGTTAATATGGTTTGGCTGTGTTCCCACCAAAATCTCATCTTGAACTGTAGCTCCCATAATTCCCATGTGCCGTGAGAGGGAGCCAGTGAGAGGTAATTGAATCATGCGGGGGAGGTCTTTCCCTTGCTGTTCTCATGACAGTGAATAAGTCTCATAAGATCTGACGGGTTTTTATTGCATTTTAGGTTTGGGGGTACATGTGAAGAACATGCAAGATTGTTGTATAGGTACACACATGGCAGTGTGATTTGCTGCCTTCCTCCCCATCACCTATATCTGGCATTTCTCCCCATGCTATCTATCCCCAACTCCCACCCCCTACTGTTCCTCCCCTATCTCCCCCAGCAGACCCCAGTGTGTGATGCTACCCTCCCTGTGTCCATGTGATTTCACTGTTCAACACCCACCTATGAATGAGAACATGTGGTGTTTGATTTTCTGTTCTTGTGTCAGTTTGCTGAGAATGATGGTTTCCAGGTTCATCCATGTCCCTACAAAGGACACGAACTCATTGTTTTTGATGGCTGCATAATATTCCATGGTGTATATGTGCCACATTTTCCCTGTCCAGTCTATCATTGATGGGTATTTGGGTTGGTTCCAGGTCTTTGCTATTGTAAACAGTGCTGCAATGAACTTTCATGTGCATGTGTCCTTATAGTAGAACGATTTATAATCCTTTGGATATATACCCAGTAATGGGATTGCTGGGTCAAATGGAATTTCTATTTCTACATCCATGAGGAATCGCCACACTGTCTTCCACAATGGTTGAACCAATTTACACTCCCACCAACAGTTGCCATGTAAGGCAAGAACTTTGCTCCTCTTTCAACTTCAGTCATGATTGTGAGGCCTCCCCAGCCATGTGGAACTATGAGTCCATTAAGCCTCTTTCCTTTATAAACTAGTCAGTGGGTAATTTATAAATTACACAGTCAGTACTTAATAAATGATGTACCCTTGAACATGCCTAGTACAGTGGTAAGCAGGTAGTAATCAGGGCACATTCGCTAACTGACTCTATCAGGGAACTGGGTTGTTTTCACACACTGGCTTGTAACGAATAGGAGAGAAAGTACCACATTTGAGGTCTAAAGAACTGAATTCAAGTGTAGTTTCTGCCCCTTAGCAGCATGTGAGCTTGAGATGTTACTTCATCTAAAACCCACTTCCTCACTTGTCAGATGAGAATCATAGCACCTCCTTTGCACAGTTGCTTTGAAGCCTAAATGAGATAACATCTGTGAAATCAACGCTCCTGGCCTATAGCAGGAGATCAGTACACATTAGCCGAGTTTATTAGGATTTGTCTGACTGTGTATCTCCATGGAGATCAATAACAGTCATGCTCCCAACGGCGTTTTCATACAGGTAAATCTGGATTCAAATGAACACAGAGGTAAGTGTGACATGGCAACATGCAATGGATATGTCTCAGGACAACACAGGAAAGGATTAGAATAGGCACGCTGGTCCGTATCTTGATGTTCTGGGGTGTTAAGCCTTCCAGATTTTTCCCCCACCCAAGGGACTCCCCTTTTACCCCCACCCAACATACACACAAACATAGGCAGGAATATCTGTTGTATGGAGTCCTTTCCTTACCCCACCTTCTTCTGTCGCTATTGGGATAAAGGGTGAGGGGTACAAGAGAGTCTCCTCTGGCCATTCAATTCACTCTTTCGGTTGATTTTACATTTGGGGCAAAGAAAGTGCAAGGTAATTCCACAACACACTGTGCCAGAAAGCAGTGTTCAAAGACTAATGGCCAGGGCACAGGCCAAATTTGGGGCAATCTGAACATCAGAAAAGAATTACAGTAAGTGTTTGCGGTACCTTGATGATTTTTTTAAAAGATCTATACATCCGCAGTGCTTCTAAAGAGAAAGAAAGAATGAGAGAAGGACAATGGGGAAAAGCTCTTTTTTAAAAGAAAACCATTAATAAATGAGGACGGGGTGATAGAAAATGATCATTGTGCAATCCCCAACATAATCATTGATTTCAGCAACAATCATCAAAAAAATATATTGAATAAAGAGTTATAGAGAAATAGAATATTCACACAGTCTCAAGGCTATCACCTCATGATTCCTTATTGATTAGAAAGGCAAAATATATCATTGCAACGGAAAGACTGTTTGGTTACTTTATCGACTAATCAATCAAACTTAGTATCGCCAGCAGTTGCCTCTTAATGAATCTAATCATGAAGAAACACCAGACAAATCCAGAATGGAGACATTCCAAAAGACAACTGGACAGAACATTCCAGAAAGTCAGTGTCAAGAAACAGAAGAGCTGCTGCACTCCAGCCTGGGCAGCATAGCAAGCGACACGTCGCCTCTAAATCACAAAAAAGAAAAAGACAGAAAATGTACTCTGTAAGCTTAATTGGATTCTTGATTTTAAAAATGATAAAAGATAATTTGGAGACACTTGGAAATTTTAAAATACATATTAGATATTAGATGGTATTGAATTATGATTAATTTTCTTAGGTATGATAAGGATATAGTGACTGGGGAAAAGAACATACTGTTCTTAAGAGATACATGCATCACCACCATCCAGCTCCAGAACTTTTTCGTGTTCCCAAACTGAATCTCTGCACCCATTAAGTATCAATGCCCAACTCCCCTCCTCAGCCCCTGGCATCTACCATTCAACTTTCCGTCTCTAGGAATTCTCTCTTTTGGTTGATTCTAGATTCTAGGTTCAGATTCTCTCTTTTGGTTGATTTTAGGTTTGGGGCAAAGAAAATGCAAGGTAATTCCAGAACACATTGTGCCAGAAGACAGTAAGGGCCCCTTGAGGGACCTCATATGAGTGAAATCATGTGGCATTTGTCCTTTTGTGACTGGCTTCTTTCACTCGGCACAATGTCTTCAGGGTCCATCCATGGCGGAGCATGGGTGGGGACTGCCTTCTTTGGTAAGGCTGAATAATATTCCCTTGCATAGACAGACCACATTCTCCTGTCCATTCATCCCACAACCAGCAGTTGGGTTGTATCTACCTTTTGGCCATCGTGAATAATGCTGCTAGGAATGTGGCGGTAGTGTTTTAAAGATATATACATAAGCAAAAGTTTGCCCAGGTGTGGTGGCTCACACCTGTAATCTCAGCACTTTGGGAGACTGAGGCAGGCAGATCACAAGGTCAGGCATTCGAGACCAGCCTGGCCAATATGATGAAACCCCATTTCTACTAAAAATGCAAAAATTAGCCAGGTGTGGTGGCACGTGCCTGTAGTCCCAGCTACTCGGGAGGCTGAGGCAGGAGAATCGCTTGAACCCAGGAGG